>JAEIFU010000422.1:0-137786 GCA_018904235.1 Lordiphosa stackelbergi
GTGTACACATTGGCGTTTCAGAAGTGATTTTTGAGACAAGGCATTTTCCCGTTCACATTGCGCTGTTACACGCAGTGTACACAAATTGTATTGTACCGGCATAGCGACATATCTCCGCCCAGTACATTTTGTCGGCGGAGATATGTCGCTTTTTATCTGGCGGAGAAATGTCGTTTTGAAACCAGGTGGCAGCACTGTTAACCGCAAGTGCTATCGACTATCGCAAAGCCTCTAGCCGCATAATGCGTTAGTAACAAAAAATCAAAACATTGAACGGTACCATTAATGCATTAGTGACAAGCATTTAGGGCTATGCCAAAATAATTAATATACATCCACTTCTGGTTGTAACAACCAACCTAGCCATGGCCAACATCAGCACCAGCAGTTTGTCCCTCACACTCAACGATTCCACCAACTGTCAGCGCTTGTGCCGCGTCTGCCTGCGCCAGGTGGGCGAGGAGCAGCCGCTGCATTTCATCTACAATGAGGCTCCCGTGGAGCAGGGAGCCAATCTGTCGCAAATTTTGAACGAATGCCTCAGCTTTATGTGTGAACGGTCCAGCGACGATCAAAAGATGCCCCACCACATGTGCGAGCTGTGCCTGAAAGCAGCCTGCCACGCCTACCGCTTCAAACGCGAGGCCGAGAAATCTTATTGCTCACTGATGTCTTTGCTGGGGCACAAACCCAAAATGAAATCGTCTGGCAGTGATGTGTGCACCCAGACAGAGCAGGTGGCTTTGTTGCCCTGCGAAATGTGTCATGACCAGTTCCTCAATAGCCTGGAGCTGCGTTTGCACCGGAATCGTGTGCATGGCAAGGGAGCCGAGGAGTTCAAGTGCAAGTTTTGTCCGGAGCATTTCCAACAACTACGCCAGCTGCGCAGTCATTTGGCGCGCTGTCATGACCAAGTGGAGCGTCTCCAGTGTCGGTACTGCCAGCGTGCCTTCAGCCGGCGGGATCATCTGCTGCGACATATGAGAAATATGCACAAATCCGATCAAGCGGAGCAGGTGCAAGAGACGGCGGATGAAGCGCAGGAGGAGCTGTTGGAATCCGCTGAGGTTCTGCTCAACGAGGTGGAATCGGGCGAGCCGGGGCCGGAGGAGTGCAATACAAATCCCATTTCCAGCAATGAGGAGGACAACGCGGATAATGATGAAGAGGCCAAGCAGTCGCTGTGGCTGCACATCAAACCGGAGCCTAGTTTGGAACTGGAGGAGGATGTTAAACCGGAGAAGAAGCGCAGAAGAAAAGCAGAGCCGGAGTTAAGTGAGACGGAGGCTTTGGTCAAGGGTAGGTAGAAATTGTTTAATCGAACGTAACCAGCATATAACCACTGCCCCACTTCAACAAACAGATGAACCACTGACACAGCTGGAGACCGAGATAAACATTAAGCAGGAGGATCATACCGTGCACAGCGCCGAGGAAGAAGAGGAGTACGAAGAGGACGAAAAGGATCCAACTGTAACAGGAGAGGTGCCACCCAGCGATGATGATGACGATGACGAACCCTTTGAGTTTATTGACGAAGAGAGCGCCCTCGAGGACGACTCCGACGAAGAGTACGATGATGAGGACGCCGATGGTAAGCCCAAGGTGGAAATCGTACGCGAGTATTTGCAAAATTCCAAGCCCAAGCGCCGCCGACGCCGGAACAAACAAAGCGAACCCAATCCCGAGAATCGCTGTGATGTCTGCCAGCGCACCTTCTCCCGCCATTGTCATCTGCTGCGCCACAAGCTCTCCCATCTGGAAAAGAAACCGCACAGCTGTCCGCACTGTCCCAAGGCTTTTGCCCGCAGTGACCATCTCAAGGCGCATGTCCAGAGTCTGCATAGCAACAAGGAGCACAAATGTGAGCTCTGTCAGGCGGCATTTGCCCGCTCCGAGGCTCTCGAACGGCACAAGCTGAGCAAGCACAATGGCGAGGGCCTGCAGGCGGGCAGCGAGCTAAAACTTCATCTGGCGGAGCACACGTGCGAGTACTGCTCCAAGCGTTTCTCGAGCAAAACCTACCTGCGCAAGCATACACTGCTCCACACGGACTTTCTCTATGCGTGTAAAAGCTGCGAGGAGACATTCAAGGAGCGCCAGCAGCTCCGAGAGCACGAGAAGACCCACACGGGCCAGAGGAACTTTCTGTGCTGCATCTGTGGCGATAGTTTTGCACGCAACGATTACCTCAGGGTGCATATGCGTCGTCATAATGGCGAGAAGCCGTACAAGTGTCGCTACTGTGTCAAGGCCTTTCCCCGAGCCACGGATCTCAAGGTGCACGAGCGGTAGGTTTTGCCTAAAAAACGGTTTAATCTTGTAATCATTCATGTTCCCCTCCCCCCTCCACCAGCTATCACACCGGCACCAAGCCCAATTTATGCAATACCTGTGGCAAAAGTTTCCATCGCGCCTACAATCTCACCATACACATGCGCACCCACACGGGCGAGCGTCCCTACAAGTGCGATCAGTGTCCCAAAAGCTTCACCCAGAGCAATGATCTCAAGGCACACATACGTCGGCACACCGGCGAGCGTTACAAGTGTCCACACTGCGATGCCTATTTCCTGCAGCTGTACAACATGAGGAATCATTGCCTGAGCGCGCATAATAAGCATATTGAGACCAAGACGGGACGCCTACAGCGCACAGGTCTTCTGGACGAAAGCAATCAATCGCATTTGACCACTGTGGTCATGCCTCCGGGTCGGTATCAGGATAATCAGCCGCAGCAGCAGCACCTGGGCAATCAACAAATGCCAGCAGCTACCATACTGCACTCCCCTTCAGCTACCTACAATAGTACACCAGTTGTTACCACCACAACAGGACCTCTGGCACCAGCCACCGCAGTGGCGGCCAATCTAGTGGATGGAACCGCCTTTGCATCAAACACAACCGCCCCATTTGGGGCCTTCAATTTCCCGCCTGTGGTCATGGGTAAGCATTAAAGACAATGGAGAGAAAGAGAGAGAGGACAAGCACTTTATCATATTTCTTCCAGCCCATCTCATGTACAATCATGCCGGAGGCGGCGGCGGAACTGGCGGTAGCAGCCAGCATAGTCAACAGAGCAACGCCAGCGGCAGTGAGGCCGGCAAATAGCCGATTCCAGTTTTTAGCGTTACAATTTTGTACATCACCACCAACCACCCCCCCCAGTGGCCCCAACCAGGATTTTAGCTTGTTTATTTATTTAAGTACACACACGTTTTTCGTAAAACTCTACTGTAGGATTTAGGCATATTGAATCTACTTGCAGTGCATGTAAATTGTATATTGTCTAAGCACGCATAATCAGCATAATAACATACAGTATGTCAAGAAAGGGTTTTGACCAAGGAAGCAAAACTCTAATATGTTGTTTCGTTCGGTTTGCGGACCGGCACCTGGAACCCCTGAACACAAGAATTTGGTTCGAACATAAATGAAAAGCTGCGATTAAAAAATAATATTGAAACTATCAAATTCATTGGCTGATATTTGCAACTGTTGAGAACTGTTTTGGTTTAAGTGCTTCTTCTTTTCTTTAGTTCCAATCCCGTGTGGTACATGGGGCATCAACCGCTCCTCTCTTATAACGAACTGTTCACATCAGCATCGGGATGCTTTCCGCTTCTCTACCGACAGTCGGGTGTCGGGCCGAATCCATCCAGCGGTTTCCACTCCATTGCACTCACTTTTACGCAATGTATTCCCTATCCAGCTCCATAACGACACTCTCCATATTCTGTCAGGCCAGAAAATACAAATACCGACGCAGGCGGCGGTTCACATATGTTTGAATTTTGAACACTATGGAAGTTGTCATTTTCCAAGTCTAGGAACCGTATAGGAGCACTGGCATTACGTTAGACTTGAAAAGCCTGATTTTGAGCCAGTGTGGATACGGTAAGCATCCCAAAAGCACCCTTAGCTTTCTTAAGTTCTTAGATCAGAAAAACCAAACTTAACCGTTGTAAAGGCAACTCGTTCACCTGAATTGTATAGTTGAGGCAATATTCCAAAATTTTAAAATATTTGTTGATGTATGTTCCCTTGCATAATTTTTGAAGCAATCTCTATATTTTGATTTACAGATTTTATATTGCATATATGCAAATTTTTCAGGCGCAAAAATTCGTAATAATTTCTAGTTACCGTAATGAAAAAACAAACTTGAAATTTAAACGTTTAATACTGGCGCCATGGGATTAAAGTTTCTTCATAAAATTTCCATTTCCCTTTTTTCGTTTTACTTTTTCGTAGAAGTAACTTTTTGAGATGCCAAACTTTGTTCTTGAATTAAAATCGATTTTAAAAATACTTTGGGCAAAGCAAAATGCAGGATATAGAGGATTCTAGCAGCATTTATTTGATTAGTTCCACTAGCTATGCTACCAGAAAAGATGTTCTTCATAATTTGATACAGGAATACCTCATTGAAAGCGACAGCCTTAAATAGCAATCATTTGGGCTTACCATGATACTTGGAAGAAATGTGCAAAAGCTTAAGGAAACTTTATGATCAATTTGTGACTCTACAGAAAGAATGCTGGTCGCGATAAAGAGTTGTTCCGCAACAGAGAAAGGAATTTTATGGAGTATTATTTAGAAGGAATTTTTAAAGCTGCTTTAAAAAAGTTGATTGAATTAAGTCCTGATGCTACTTTTAAATAACAGATGCCCGATGACGAGGAGTCCCTAACTAGTGGAAGTAGTCGCCATCCATATCAAATGGATTTCGAAGAAGAGGAAAAAGTATGGGTACATGCGAAATGGCAGTGAAGGCACCTACACTCGACTTCAACTTTTGAAACAGATGATTATGAAAAGGTCGACAAAGTTATATCCCCTACTGCTGTGAAAAATGCCCAACCATGCAAACCTCAAAGTTGTGAATGATGTCGCAGAAAGAGGCGTGAAACTAGCTGAGGACTTCGATGGGCGTATTACAAAACACGATCAGCATCACCTTCTTCAATGCATCGCAGAGCACAGACACATTTATTCAAATACCAAAAAAGACACTCTTATGAATAAATTTGAATAACTTATTGAATTTGATTAACTTATACTTTTGTAATTTATATTGTCCATAACTTTTCTAAACAAGACACGCACAACACTACAAAGGAGGCTGTTTGACAGTATAACGTTATTTCATGAATATCAATTGAATCTTCAGCTGTCTGCGCCTGTCCTTAGTGTGCTGGCAAAAGTTACCTCATGACAGATAAAATGCGTGCGCACGACGCAGTTGTAGAAACTAAACCTAAAATATTTTCATTAAAAAAACAACACCCCCGTTTGATTGCTTTGGGCCACACACACTCAAAGCCTCAGTGTTTTTGGCATTTGCTGATGATGTCGGACTTGCTATGAGGTTACGCCCAAGGACCACTTCATCTCACGGTATGTAACCGATCATGCAGTATTAATTCAGGCAAAGTTTTTTTTTTACTTTTTTTTTCGTTTTTAAGTTGAACAAAACGTTTGGCATTTTAAAGTTTGCTTTAATGAAATATAAAATTAAAAAGGGGAAATGAAATTTAATGAAGAAACTTTAAACCCACGGTTAAAGCCAGTACTAAACGTTAAAATTTCGAAGTTTGGTTTTTTATTACGTTAACTAGAAATTATTATTAGGAATGTTTTGCCCCCTGAGGAAAGAACATTTAAAAAAAAATTTTTATATGATTGACTTCAGTCTAATGCACATATGTGTGCTCTACCGACCTTTCTGATAACACTCCCACTGAACCAAAAGCTCGTAAAAAATATCGCTGGCGATACTTACGCGAAACATCAACGTGCAAAACTATCGAGAAAACACTCGCAAACGATCCGCACATTAATCACCCGTCGCTCAGTTTGTGGCAGAGAAAGTTTCATTCTCGATAGCTCTCAAAAGATTCGTTTGCGAGCCTTCTTCGATACCTTTTGCGACTCACTTCACCAACCGATTGCGAGCCTTTTTCGATACAACAGCATCGGTTATTCGTTTTTCGTCAATATCATTTTTCTCCCTATTCACATATCATATTCAAGCTCGAATGCGATAATTTGACGATACTTTCGCCTGTCGTATCACGTTTGAGCTCGAATGCGATAGTTTTACGATACTCTCGCTTGACGTTCGCTTTGTGGTGCAGTGGGCTGTGACACATTTTTAAACTCAACCGTCAGTCAACAGCAACCGTCTTTGTCACGAACTCGACCGCTCGCACCCGTCTCTCTTCAACCCATCATGCCATCAATTGGCGCAAACAAAATACAACCGCGATAGAGCAAGACAGGGCGAGAATCGAACCTGAGCGCCACAGCAGCGCAGCTGGCAGCGAAGAGGCACCGAGCAAACGTATTATCTAGCATTCTCTCATCTGTGACCCGATCTGACCGATTTGAGGTCTTGGTTTTGACACAGTAAACAAATTCATATATTCCTCTGTGAAGAAATGAGAATTTTTTTATTTTTTTTATTAAAAGAAGGTTAACAATAATATTCTTAACCTACTACAAATTTTTGAAGGAGCACTAGCTGCCAGGGCTCTCGGCTCGCCTTTAATTGTTATAGTAACTTAACTTATGGGTTAAAATTTAGATTTTTCTCAAAAGTTCAGTTTTTGCTATATATTCGTATATTAAGTTGATGTTTGAGATCGTTGGATCCTTTAATGCGTTTACAGGTGCAAAGGCAAACTGAAGCCCTTACCGAGGCAAGGGCAGGGCATTCGGTTAGAATATGTTGAACTGTTAATGAATGGGAGTTGCACAGACTGCAGTTTGGTGGCGGCTGCCCTTCAAGAAGGAATTGATGTGTAAGTTTCGTGTGTCTTAGTCGAAGGCGAGTAAAGATACGCATGTGTGCAGTTTTGGCTTCAGGAGGGTATCGTGGCGCATTGAGAATGAGAATTAGAATGAGAACTTTTATACAAATTTTTCACATTACTTTAAAACTGCGTAATAGTAGATTTGGTTACGTTCTTTTACATTATCAGTTTTAAGAACGATACAGAAACAGAATCAATTAAGAACCAAATTTTACCATTTATAGAATTTTCTGTATCAAAACACTTTCTTGACTTACTGTACATAAATTGCTCTTAGTTTTAGATTTTCGAATCTTTGTAATTTAGTTTTAAAGTTGGGAAATAGCCAGACACTGAACCGGCGCCTGCATACAACAAATACAAAAAATTAAAAAAAAAAACTGCTGGAGTTTTTACTGATTAATTTGTGGGTCATCACCAAGAAACACTCTTCCCACTCACACGCCCTTTCCCAAACGTTTATCACGGTTACTCGGGAATGGTCAGAGAATAGCAGAATCAAAGTTTCAATAATGCCCGATTTTTGGATTTGATTTTAGCTTTAACTAAGGGCGTAGCTAGTTTTTAATAAAGCTTGGTAAGGAGAAAAACAAGTAAGAGCGTTGCTGTCGAGTGGGCGAACTCCGAAATACCCTGTACAATTGAGACTCACAAACGCACGCACACACCCAAATGCGTGCGCACACTTACGAATACTACGTTTATACTATGAAATTCCCGACTTCTTCGATTTGCAAAATCAAATTTGGTTCTGTTTAAGCAGCTTTTGCCAATTTACAAAATGACCAGGGCACATATGAGAAAACAAAAGATCTGGCAACGCAACGCAACTTAAGTTGTCTGTGCCGCGGCATTTCATGAATTGACAGCGAATTTATAGTCAACTTTCGTGTGTAAGTTGAATTAATGAAATGGTGACGGACCCATTTCATGAAATGATTATTATGAAGTCACTGACTCTGAAATAGACACAGCGCTTCCTCTCACAGGCAAATTTATTTTGTGCATAACTTTGGTGTTTTTGCTTATTGTTATTAAGCCACCAGGTTGTAACTTTAAAATTGTGGCTCTGACAGTTGCTTGCGGTTAAGGGGGAGGGGGGAAATTTTGCAAATCTGAAACAAACTTGATCTGAGTTCGGTATACACCTATGTACATGCAACAATTTGTGTCTATGTCTTATAGTCTTTGAGATCGACGCGTTTGTACAGACAAACGGACATGGCTAAATCGACTCGGCTTGTGTTGCTGATCGGAAATGTTTTCTTCTTCATGCTACATACATTTGCACAACTTCATGATCCCCTTTTAGCCATTTTCAACGGGTACAGAATATAAAAATGATTTTGCACGGATTTCGCAAGTTGCTGTTTCGTGAGTTCACGTTATCAATATCACAGTGTTGTCACCCGACGTCAACGTGCCACTCCATTGTCACGCGATGAGAGATGATTTCGAAGGTATTATCTTTTTGAACACTGGTTATACTGTCAAACATCTTCAGTTTGGTCTATAATTTAACCATGAATCGTCTTACAAACGAACAACGCTTGAAAATTATTGAATTTTATTATCAAAATGCGTGCTCTGTTAAGAAAATTCATCGCGCGCTTCTTCCATTTTATGGTCAGTTTAAATCGACCCACTGAAGCGGCTATTCGGGCTATTGTGACTAAATTTCGCACCAAATTTACATTGTTGGACATTAAACCACCAACACGCTTACGTGAGTGGAACTAAAAAATTGCTTATCGGCGTGTTAATGATGACCATCAATTATTCGTTGCCGTTCGCAGAATTGGGCCTCTGTTACTCAACAACTAAAATTTTGCGGAAGTATTTAGGTGTGAAGCCTTTCAAAATACAGCTGGTGCAAGAATTGAAGAAGTGAATGGGCTCTTGGAAAGTTGGCCGAAGATCCACTTTTTTTACCGAAAAATTGTGCTCAGCGACGAAGCTCATTTTTGGCTCAATTGGTACGTAAATAGGCAGAATTGTCTATTTTGGGGTGAATATAACCCAAAACATTGCAAGAGCTACCAATGCATCCAGAAAAAGTCACAGTTTGGTGCGGTTTATGGGCTGGTGGCATGATGCCGAACTTTCATGATGAACGCAAGGACTGTGAATGGTGAGCGCTACCGTGAGATGATATCCAACTTTTTTTTTGGCCAAAATGCAAGAGCTTGACTTGCATGACATGTGGTTTCAACAAGACGGTGCCACATGCCACACAGCACGCGCAACAATGGACTTAATGTCAGGCGAGTTCGATGAACATTTTATTTCACCTTCGGGACCGGTCAATTGGCCGCCTAGATCGTGCGATTTAATGCCTTTAGCCCATTTTTTGTGGGGCTATGTTAAAGCTCATGTCTATACAGACAAGCCCGCTTCAATTTACGCGTTGGAAGACAACATTGAAGCATTTATTCGTAAGATACCGGCCGAAATGTTGGAAATAGAATGCCTAAGCGTTGGACTAAGCGAATGGACCATTTGAGGCGCAGTCACAGTCAACATTTGCATGAAATAATCTTCAAACATTAAATTATATGGACCGTAGTATCGATTCAAATAAAGATTTCATGCATTTTTCTGAATTTTATGTGTTTTTTTTTAACTTTTCTATAGCTCTTAAAAAAGCACCCGTTATATATCTTTATCTGTTTTCATTGTCAATTGCCATTTTTTTTTTGGAGCTTTCTCGAAATCATCGTTCGTTTTAAAGTGCTGGTGAATATATTTATCAAAAAGTATAGTTTAAAATCTGTGAATTTCCTGGTTAAAGTGCGGATCAAACGGCCAAACAAACCGCAAATTTCAATGAAATTTAATTAATTTTACTTTTTTGACAACTTTTGGATTGGATTTTCAACATTTTTTTTTTCAAATTTCATCAAAATCGGATTGAATTTTTAACATTTTTTTTTAATTTCATCAAAATTTAATGTTTTCACTTTTTTGGCAATTTTTGGATTGATTTTCCTTTTTTTCAAATTTTATCAAAATTAATGTTTTCACTTTTTTTTTGGCAACTTTTGGATTGGATTTTCAACTTTTTTTTTAAATTTCATTAAAATTGAATGTTTTTACCTTTTTGGAACTTTTGGTGGATTTTTTGAAGTTTTCATCAAAATTAGACTGGATTTTCAACATTTTTTTCAAATTTCATCAAAATTGGATTGAATTTTCAACTTTTTTTTAATTTCATATATTTTAAATTTCATATTTCATAACATTAAATATATGTTTTACCTTTTTTGGCAACTTTTGGTGGATTTTCAACATTTTTTTTTTCAAATTTTATCAAAATTGGATTGAATTTTCAACTTTTTTTTTCAAATTTCATTAAAATTTAATGTTTTTACCATTTTTTGGCAAGTTTTGGTTCAAATTTCATCAAAATTGGACTGGATTTTAGACTTTTTTTTTTCAAATTTCATCAAAATTTAATGTTTTTACTTTGTTTTTTTGGCAACTTTTAATTTTTTTTTTTCAAAATTGGACTGGATAAATTTAATGTTTTCCCTTTTTTTTGGCAACTTTTGGTAGATTTTTAACTTTTTTTTTTAATTTTATCAAAATTGGATTGAATTTTCAATTTTTTTTTTCAAATTTCATCAAAATTAATGTTTTCACTTTTTTTTTGCAACTTTTGAATTGGATTTTTGAATTTTTTTTTTCAAAATTGGACTGGATAAATTTAATGTTTTCACTTTTTTTTTGGCAACTTTTGGATTGAATTTTCAACTGTTTTTTTTTTTCAAATTTCATTAAGATTTAATGTTTTTACCCTTTTGGCAACTTTTGGTAGATTTTTTGCACTTTTTTTAGACTGGATTTTTAACATTTTTTTTTTTTAATTTAATGTTTTCTCTTTTTTTGGCAACTTTCGGATTGGATTTTCAACTTTTTTTTTAAATTTCATTAAAATATAATGTTTTCACTTTTTTTGGCAACTTTTGGATTGGATTTTCAACTTTTTTTAAAATTTCATCAAAATTAATGTTTTCACTTTTTTTTGGCAACTTTCGGATTGGATTTTCAACTTTTTTTCATCAAAATTTCAGAAAAAGTGCCGTGGGGAAGACTTTTCACCACTGCACTTTTGGATTGTGACGTGGTGAAATTAAAGAGAAATTTATCGAACTGCCAAAAAATACCAAAAAATGCGGTCTCACTTATCCATAAGAAACTATCGACGGTCGCATCGCATAAATTCTTGTGAATTCTTAGGTTTTGCTTGATTTGATTTGTTCAAATTTTCGCATAAATATTTGTGAATTGTGCAGGTAAGTGAAAGATACCAAGTTTACAACTCAAAAAGAACATTAAAGCAGTGTAAATAGCGGAAAATTTAAATAAATAGCAAACGGCGTCAGCTACAAACACACACACACACACTAAATGTACACAAATACTTGTGAAAAATTTACGCGTAAATTCACAAAGCGCCGCTGACAAAGCAAAAGCAAAAGATATAAACGATGAAGTTGAAAATGTGAAAAAAGTGAAGTGAAGTGTGTTTTAATTGATTTTTGTGTATCTTGAATCATTTGTCCTTGAATAACTAATGAAACTCTTACAAAATGCAAACAATGTACATATGTATGTATGCATGCAATTTGTCTGCAGTTGTGTATGTGTGTGTGTGTGCGTGCATTTAAATATTCGGGGGAAGTTCATAAAAACAGACATGCTATGGGGAGAGCAAAGCAAAATTGAACAAAAACAAACGCACGCCACATAAAAGGCGGCAACAAACATACGCTTGCATACATATGTACTTTTTTTTTGGTAAAATGTATGTATGTGTGAGTGAGCGTAGAAGAGTTAAGCAAACTGGTTCAGTTCAGGTTTACTAGTTCCAAATAAAGATGGGTAATTGGGGGAATTCTTTTCTTTCCAAAGCATCATGAGCTCGCCAGAAGATGCCCCAGGGCCGTCCAGTCAACAGCGCAACAAAAAGCGATTTGCTAAATCTTCGCCACGCAGCGTGGCCAGTGGCGAATCCAGCAAAGTCACATCGTCTTCACCGGATTATGTTGTGGATAAACCCAGCAATGGTTTAAGCGGTCGCAGTCCCGGGACCCTACGTGATCGCATTTTGCTGGCCAATGCCAATGCTGTGGAGTTGTCCGCCAGTGAATTGGATGACACTTGTAGCTCCTCGGATCGACCGACTCCAACACAACAATTAAATGGCGATCATGAGGAAGCGGCAAATGGTAAGAACTTATTGATGAACTATCGCGTCGTGAACTGCTCCAAATCAATCTTCATTAGGTCCGAGTACGAGCAAGTCAAAGAAAAAGAAGAGCAAGAAACCCAAGGAACGCCGTCAATCCAAGGATGCGGCCTTAATGGGCTGGACCGGCAGCTTTCCAAATCTTTCGTCTACGCACAGCCTAGAGAGTAATTCCGATTTGGACCAACAGGTAAGTTCCTTTGTGGTAGAATGCGTCCAAGCATTATTTGTTTTCTATATTATTGTATGTACCTTCTACCTGTGGGGCGCAATCACTAACCCAAAATTGTAACAGTCGACGGGTAATCTACGGGAAATTGGCGCCAGAGGCCTGAGCGTGTTCCCCAGAGAGGAGGAGCAACAGCCGTCAGAGTACTCTGCCTCATCTGCCTCCTCGACGCCAAACAGCCATAAAACTGAGCCAAGCACAGTTCTGACAGCCACCGCCGCAACCACAACTACAATGATTACCCCCAGTCCAACTGCATCTCCTCCGACAGCCACAACCCCAGAACAGACAGATTTAGACCAACAACCACAACCACCAGAACAACAACAACCACAACAACAGCAGCAGCAGGTGGACCCCATTCTAGCCCTTAGACCTGAGAATCTAACTAACATGTATCAATTTCCCTCCCCCCTTTCAACTCCCGCCCACACCTCTTCTCCTTGTAGAACCGCAAACGTTCGCCAGCCAACGAGGGGCAACCTCCCATTCCGGCCAAGCGTACACATTACCGCTCCAAGTCATGGCACCAGCTGGAGCAGACGGTGCCGCGCATCAAACGTTTCAGCAGTTTGCGTCAGGACCTGAAGCAGCCTGTCTTCTCTGGCCACCCCATTTGGGCCCCAGCAAAGACCAACCCACGTCATCCAACCACCCTTAAGCCCACGGCCACCGATGAGTACTTTCGCCTGCCCTTTAAATATGGCTGGAAGCGTGAACTGGTCTTGCCCAGCTGTGCCAGCTCCACCACGCGTCGCGTGGGCGATGTCTTCTTCATCTCCCCCGATGGCAAGAAACTGCGTTCCCGCGAAGATATCATTCCCTTGCTCACGGGTAAACTGACCATTGATCATTTCTGTTTCATGCGTCAGTCCCAGGAGGTTGGCCCACCACACGAGCTGGTGCGTCGTGCCATTCCAGCCAGTAAACGGGCCAAGTCCACCATGACACAGGCCGTTGCCGACACGACAGTGCCGTCGGTATCGGGCAAACGTGTGCCCAAACCAAAGGTGCCCAAGGGTGCCAGTCCGCCGCATGAGGGCTGGACGGCCACCATGGCGGTCAAGGGTAATGCTCGCGTGTTGGCAGCCATCAATGGTGGCCAAGCTGGAGGAGCCAGTTCCTCTAATCAAGCGGCGGGAGGCTCACGCAAGCGCAGGTAAGCCGCCAAGTCGATGGTATCAATTCAGTTTCAAAAATGTGTTTATTCCTGGCAGCACTCAAGCCAAACCAGTGGCTAGACCCACCACAACCAAGGCCAAGATGAAATCCTCCACGGCAGCCACGGTGGTCGCTGCCACCGCCGCCCGGTCAGCCGGATTCAGGCGACAATGATGCCGACAATGAGGCCGACGAGGAGGGTGGCGAACAGGACGATGACAATGCCAGCGGTGGCAGTTTGCTTGAAATCGGCGAAGAGATTGAACTGCCGGGTCAACTGCCACCGGCTCAGCTACTCAGCGATGATGTGTCCAAACGTTCGCCCAAGGAGCAGGAGGTGGTGGTTATTGGTGGTCGCAAGGCCATAGCCATACTGGCCAGTCCTCCCCGTCCGCGTTTACAAGTGTGAGTGCGTAGGATGGTGGCGCCAGATGATTAGCCCATGTAATATCATTGCCCCTCCCCCGCTAAAGCAACAGCCTTGCCTTAAGACTAGAGTTTAGACTTGACTCGTTTCTTTTCCTCCCCTTCCGCAGGGTGCCACGCGAACCCAACCTGGAGTCCTATGACCGTTACTACAACAAGCGAATCTTACCCAAAAAGGTGTGCCATACTCTAATGGAAAGTTTGGGCGATGCACACAATGGCTGCCAGGTTTTAATGGCCATTATGAAGACCATGACTTTGAAGGTGAGATTTAGTTGATCATTTAGTTCCTTCCTTTGTTAACCAATCCTCTTGCAGGATCGCGCCAACATGGCTCAAGTATGCAAAACCTGGGCCATGGTTAGCCGTGATCGTAGTGTTTGGCGCTCGGTTTGCCTGCGCGATACCCGCATCAGCAGCTGGATCTTTTGTCTGCGCGAATTGGCCCGCCATCGTACACGCGAGCTGGACATGCTGGGCGTCATTTTTGACAAGCCAGAGCTGCGCCTCACTGGCGATTTGCGTGTTCTGAAATCCTTGCGTGTATTGCGTACCGATGCCGCCGAGTCGGATTTCCTGCACTTGGTGCTCAAGCATTTGCCCCAATTGCTGGAGCTTAGGGCCACCTGCACCAGCAGCAGTCTCAGTTTGGGTTACATCGATCGCATGGAATTCCTGAAAGTGTTGCGCCTTAACATGACCGATGCCAAGGCCATCCTGAGCTCATTGCCTTTGCTGGGCAAGCTCACCCACTTGACCGAGCTGAGTTTGCGCGGTGTCAGCAACTTGGGCAAACTCAATGTGGAACTGTTGAAGCCCCTCATCAAACTGGAGACTCTGGTTCTAGGATCTTGCGTGCAAATAGATCGCGCTCGGCTGGGACAGCAGGTGCTGCCTTTGCTCAAGCAATTGAAGCACTTTCGCCTGGAAAATGAACACAAAACCAACATGGCCGTGTTTCCCATTCACGAGATCATGCAGGGACTGGCTGCGGCCGGTCAGGTCAAACGTCTGGAACTGGTCAATGTGGATGTGGATGGTGATTTCAGCCAACTGCTGGCCCTCTGTCCGTTGGTGGAGGAACTGCTGTTGATGCCCAAGTGCATGCACAACACCGCCAACATGACCAACGCCGTGATGCAGGCCATCAGCGACAATGCCGAGCAGCTGAAGGTCTTCCGTTTGGGTCTGGTGGCCCAGTTGCTCAGTGCTGCCAACAATTTGTGCAAGGGCAAGGATGTGATCCCTGTGCGCCGTCCAGTGCCCGGAATACCGGAAAACGATCACCTCAACGAGTGCTCCGAGGATTGTCGCGAGGCGGATCACACCGAGTGTGTGGCCTATTTGCCTGTGGAGCGTCTGGAGTCCATTTTGCATCACATGATGCCCCAGGGATGGCTCACCGTGGCCAAGATAGCCATGAGCGACACCACCAAGCTGAAGTTCTTGATACGTGAGCAGGGCCAGGGTCAGGCCGCGGCGGCGATTTCTCGTAGATTCTAAAAGAGATCTCCCACTTTATTTTAAATTTTTTTTTAATTTTGTTTCTTAACCCAGAGAATATCAAGACTGAGTCTTCGAGAGCCATCATACACACACACCCACACACACACCACAAACACACACAAAGAAAAGTATTAATGGGGAAAAAAAAGAAAGCGAAAAACTTGTTTCCTGCGCTTAGACGCAGATGGTTTATGTACACACTTGTAACTAAATAGTTTTCCTTGCGAAAAAAGGAAATAACTGCTTAAAATATTCTTTCTTTTTTTTTTGGAGATTAAATTTTAGTTAAAAAACGTTGTAAACGTTGTGAAAATCCTCACTAAAGAATGCAAATAAAACTGATTCACATTCTGGAACGAGACTCTTTTTTTTTTAATCATGGTTAAGTGGGTGGCCCAAGGACAAGCAGCGGGGGTCAACTAGATCTAAGTGAAGAGCGCAGCAACGTGGGAAAATAGGGCTTGGTAGAACTGTTTGGCTAACATGCAGCAGGGATCACGGACACCGAGGATTTGGGTCTCCAAGGTTGCTGTTGTTGTTCTAACGGCTGGTAAGATTCGTTCGTTAAGAGGGAAAAGAAGGAGAAAGAGATAAAGGGTAAAGTTAATAGAGAAGTAGCTCTACATCGGGTACCAGTTCGAGGAAGTAAGCAACTTCGACTCGAAATTCAATTAAAGGCACATGGATATTTTATGTTTTATAGGAAATTAGATGAGAAATTTTAATTAAATAATAAAGTGAATAACGATATTAGTTCAACAAATGTCTTAATACTACAAATCAACAGGTGTTCGGTTAACAAACAAATTATTTTCAAAAAATTCATTTTTATACAGCGAAATTCAATTAAAGGCATGTATTTAAATTATATGACAAAAAAACAATATACATATTATTGTCGAAGAAAATGATGATTAATAGTGAGTCCAGCTTCCAAATTTTAAAGTCACTTCAAAAATTCGTTTTGGCATTGAGTTTATGACCTTTTGAAACTATGTAGTAGGAATTTTTGCCCATTCATTGACTACAGCAATTCTGAGCTCTTCCACCGACTCGAATTTGCGATGACCAGCATATATACGTCGTGCCAAGTTACCCCACATGTTCTCTATAGGATTTAGATCTGGGGAACGTGCTGGCCACTTCATAACATCGATCTGCTTCTATACACTATTGAGCATAGTTTTGACTATGTTCTGTAAATTTTTCATGCAAAAATATTAAACCATTAGCCCGTGACAGAGCTTCCCCCAGGACGTCTTGAAAAAAAAAAAAAACACTGTAACTCGGCCGAAACTTATCTGAAAATGAAAAACCATAAAAATTTAGTTAAATTATAAACAAATCTTCCCCCCAACGTTCTCTGATTATATTTTTTTTAATTTAAAAATTTTTTGGCGGCCATCTAAAGTGTGAACCGTTATTTTCGACTAAAATTTCCGCCATTTTGTGGGTGGGAAACACACTTAATGTTAAAAAAAAATTACTAACCAAACCGAGGGGGGGAGGTATTTTATATGAAGAAAATGTGTACAAAGTTTGAAATGAATCGGTCGAGTAGTTTTCAAATGGCAGTGAACACAGACTTCGATAAAGTAGTTTTCGGGAAAATCGATTTAAAGTTCAATCGGGTAGCACGGCCGCTCGTTTGAAACGCTGTAACTCCGTAAGTTTTACTCGGATTGACTTCAACTTTGTACACAATATTCTCGACATGTTGTTCATTCAGAAAAAAAATATAAAAAAAATGAAAATCAAATAATTTTAAAACCCTAACCCCACTTAATACTTAATCCAACATGGTTATATACTTTTCCAAGTTCATACGCCCATTCACTTTACATATGGGAGTCCTTCAGTAGTAACTGAAACCAGCCCATATCATTAACGAACCTCTTCCAAAGTTACGCTTAGTAGAAAAGGATTCGGGCTTCTTCAAATCGTGCCAGTAATAATTAAAACCATCTGGACCGTCAAGGTTGAATTTTTTTTCGTCAGAAAATATTACCTTTTTTCCATTGATCGGTCCATGACATGTGTTTTTCGGCAAACTCCAATCTTGCAACTTTATGCAATTCCTTTAAAGCTGGTTTAGATTTCATTTTCTTCCAAATTAGCCGATTACTTCCAGATAAAATTTGTTTTTCACGACGCTTAGTAACAATTACCCGTAAGTCAGCTCTTAATTGCGATGCAGTTGCATTTTTTTGTAAGCCAGCCCGAATTATAGCGGATTTTATACGAGAAGAAATCTTTTAGTTATTATTATTTGATCGATTTTATTATATTTCTGCTTTAAATTTATTACATTATCCACTGCAGAGGGAGATCTTTTCAATTGAATGGCAATTTGCCTATTAGACATGCCAGTATCCTTGTAAGCAAGGATTTTGGCTGATTCTTCAGATGATAATGTTTTCCCTCTCCCATATCAATATTGAGGGAAATTTTCAATAGGATATAATTTGAATCTGTTTAAATTAAACACGTATACATAGCACTATGCAACAATTTTTTGATCCCGGCTTCTAAATAGTTGATCCTTATATAAAAATTTCACGCTGAATTCAAATCTGCTCTCAGATATATCAAAAGTAGAACGGTTTTCGAGATATCGCTAAATTTTCAATTTTAGTGTTTTGAAAAAAGGTTGGTCTACTAAAATGCCATTTTCTCTGGTTTTAGTCCACCAATACGATCGCTGTTTTAGTCACTGTTTTTTGCATGCAAAACAACAATTAATAATACTCTCAAGAAGAGGTATGTTTACTTAATTGTGAATATAGCGGTTATTTTTCATCCGATTTTGATGACCAAGGGCAAAAAATATTCGTAAGAGATTAACCCATCCTGTCAATATCTGAGACCTGAGCACTTTTTATGGTAAGGTTGAAAAAAACTTAATAAAAGGAAGCAAAAAATTTAAAATAATCAAAATTTTCCCAAACATCCAACTTTGAAGTGCCATAACTTCGTCATTTATTATTGGATTTTTAGCAACTGTAGTTTGTTTAAGAAATAATTTGATTATCTTTAATTTTTATTCCAGTTTATACATATCGGTGGACAAAAACCAGAGAAAATGGCATTTTAGTAGACCTACCTTTTTTCAAAACACTAAAATTGAAATATCTGAGAGCAGATTTGAATTCAGCGTGAAATTTTACATAAGGATCAATTGCTAAAAGTGCCGGATACAAAAACTTTTGAAATTTTGTGATATAGTGTAATCAAACTATCAAATTAAGAAACTTTTCTTACTTGAGGACTTGAAAAACACTGCCTTTAATAGAATTTCGCTCCAAAACGTTCACAAACTCAGAATAATGGGCAAGCTTTAGCCTAAAGTAACTGATAATGCTCTCTTTAAGCTAAAAATAGAATAGAGAGACCAATGTAAAAGGGAGAATAGGATTGGAAGATGCCTTCTGCCTTCTTCCAATACATTTTAAGGTGACTAAACGGACCTGCCTTTAATTGAATTTCGCTGCACACTTACATCTAAGTTTATGCGCAAAAGGTGAGAAACCTGCATGCTAGTTTTTGGCTTCTGCTCAGGACGTCGGCGTAATGTGGTTATTGCCAAGGAGTTAGCGGACTGCGGAGAGCCCAGTTCTGAGGTCGAGACGCACGGCTTTAGGTCTTCTGGTCATTTCTTGTTGGCAGTACCTCCGTTCGGAAACGGTGCAGGTGGTCTGGGTGGGTCATCAAGTGGCACCCTGTGGCTGCACGTTGCGCAGCGTTCTGCCCCAGCTGGAGGTTCGAGAAGCAAATAATAAAATATTGCTCACTTGTTGTATATTCAAACCTGTTCCCGTTTCCGAATTTGATTGATCGAAATTGGTAAGAGCTGTGATATCTCAGAAATGATTAAAGAAATCGGGCTAATCTTTTTGTCTTCAATAGAGTCTAATGCAGGTAAATGGGGTTTTGAAGTTAAACTCCAAAGAAAACAACCGGTTTTTTGATGCGAATACATTTATCAATTCCGATTCCGCATGATTTGATCGGAATCGAAAACGGGATCAGGCCTGATTATAAAAATTAAATAAATAAGCTTCGTTTTTTAATTTTTAATAAAAAACTCAAATCAATAAATTAGTTTTTGAGTTAATAATATAGCTGATATTATAATTCTCTAAAATTGATTTTTTCTCAAAAAATTACTCGAATAAAAATCTTGCACGATTTGTACAGTCCTTCGTCTAAGTATCCAAACGTTTGTGCGAATATTCTTTATCAATGATTTTTCCGATCAAATATAGAAAAATAAGACTTATTTTCAATCTTGCCACAGTGTGACGGTATGTACCCAAGCCTTAGTACGATCAACTGTGCACCCCTGGTAGGTGGGTTTGCAAAGGGTGGCAACACTCGCTGATCGCCATTATGGCGGCTTCCATTTAATTTACCGTAATATATTTTTTTCTAGTTTTGCTTTGTCGTCTCATGTGAGTCATGTAATTGTTGTAATCCTCTTAATATGGTTAGCCTGGAGCTCATCAAATCTGAAATTCTGGCGGAGAGTGGCGAACAGATTGAACGCCTACATCGCATCTGGTCAGGCATGTTTTTGCCCAAAACATGCGAGGAATGTCTACAGAAGCTCAAAGAGCATGTACAGAATTTTTATCGGGATTTGCTCCACGAAACGGAGGAGAAGAAATTTTCAATTCTGGATAAGATAAGTGCATTGCAGTCGGAGGTAGATAAATTGGCTTATCAGCTGTATCAGGACACCGAGTTGGGCCCTAAACGTCCCGAACAGATGCCCTTGGTAAGTTGGAGCTGTACGCTGGATGAGAGCATTGCACGCATGCAGAAACAGCTTAGAACACGTCGTGCCGAATTCGATAACCTGTTGTTGGAGCAGAAACAACTGTGTGGGGATTTGGGTGAACTACCGCTGACACTACCAGACAGTGCGGTGTTACCAACACCCGAGGATACAAACAAACTGAGGGAGCATATCCGCCTGCTTCAGTCTTTGAAATCTCAACGCTTGGTGGAAGTTGACGAAATACGTCAGCAAATCAAAAAGGACATGCAGCAGCTTGACTTGACACCCCACACACAGGAGGAAGAGCAATTGCTCGATCCAAACAATCCCCAACTCTGTGCTGACACCCTAGACAGACTATGCCAGTTGCGGCAGTCTTGCGCCCAAAAGCTTGAGGAGCTTAGCCAAAGTATTGACGACAAACGCCAGAAACTGCAACAATTGTGGCAACGATTGCCAGAGGCCCGGATAGATCTCACTCGCCAGGAGTACACTAAACTTGCCCACGACCAGCTTACGCAGGAACTGCAGCGGGGTCAGAATTTGCTACGCTTGCACCTGAAAGACTTTATAGAGAAAGTGCGCCTAGAGATACAAGAATACTGGAATCTCACCTTAAAATCTCAGCCAGAACGCCTGGCCTTTGTCCATTTCAATAACAATTCCTACACGGAAGAGCTTCTCGAGCTGCATGAACTGGAGTTGGCTGAACTGAAAGCATTCTACCATCAAAATAAAGACATTTTCCAACTCTTTGCCAGCCGAACGGAGCTGTGGACACGCATGATGGCTCTGGAGGCGAAGGCAAATGAACCCAATCGTTTCAACAATCGTGGCGGTCACTTGCTCAGGGAGGAGAAAGAGCGCAAAGCCATCTCAACTAAATTGCCGAAAATTGAGCTACAGATTACCGCTCTGGTTCAGGCCTATGAGTTGAGGACAAATACTGCCTTCTTGGTGAGGGGGGAGAACATAATTCAAGTAATGGCAAGCGATTGGAAGTGCCAACATCAGGTGAGGAAGCCAACCCCAAAAACTGAAGCGGTTAGGAAATCAATGCCTGCCTCACCAGTCACGCCCAGGTCAGCGTTATTCTCCAGAAACAACCGCAAAAGCACTGAAGATCAAACCCAAAAACGCACATATTTTGACACCACCAAAACACTGGCCACTTCCAGTGCCAAGCGTAGCTTAATGACCAGCAGCATACATGGCATCAATGCCAAATCGCCGTCGGTCAGAAAAGTCTGCAATTGAATTAATCACCTTTTTCAAATCTATTTTCAATTCTTGGGTAAGTTTTTAATTCAAAGAGGAGAAATTTAATTTTTTGGTAAAGTTTGTATGGGTTAGATGGGTCAGTCAAGATCGGTTTCTACCTACTGATCTGAAATATTTCCGACAGGTTGAGAACACTGAGAAAAAAACAGTTAAGCTTCGTACGGAGGACAGGAAACTTCATTCTTCACAGTATTTTACATAGATAAGTGTTCCTACTTAACAGCACATGAGCATCAAAGCAAAGCCAAGGTGTTTCTAATCATATAAAATACTGTGACGAAAGGAATTTTCTAGAAAGGAATTTCGGTATGTGGGCGGGAAGTGGGTGGTATTTAACCATAATTTACATTGAATATTAAGTTTTATTTATGCTTGCGACTTATATTTTACGGCCAAGAAATCTATTTGTTGTTATACCATTGCCTTTAGATATCGGTACACCGCCTACTAAACTGTTTTTTGAAATCAAACACCGTGACCCAAAAGGTTGCCTTTTTAGTGGGGAAAACGGGCAATAGCAGAATTCAGTACTTTAAAAATCGTCTTACCCCACTTTTTAGTATGCTCAACACCGCTTACCACTATTTTGAATATCTTCAACAACGTATATCATCTCTTTTAGTATGGTAAACACCGCTTTTTAATATACAAAAACAGCCCACTAGCAGGACTCAATACCGAAACCGGAACTGGAACCGTTAACCGAAATAAACCGATTCAAATCGCGTACCGGAACCGATACAAATTTATTTTTGAGAACCGAATACCATTTACCGTTATTATTGAAACCGACAGTACCGGAAAGAAACCAAAACTTTGGCAGCGGTACAGTTTCGGTTTCTTTTAAACGCTATACCTATGTAATTATATTAAACTTGTGCAAAAGTATGTAACAGTATATTTGGGCATTTCCATCGTACATATTGAAAATGAAAAAAAGTCAAAACAAAACGAATTTTATTCGTTTTTTACTGTATAATATAGCTCTTAGCAAGCACTTTAATTAGTTTTAAAGTGTAAAGCAAGTGAAATTCGGTTTCCAAAATAATGACAAAATTGGAAGCTATTCGAACGTGAGAAATACAGAAGTGGTTTTCGCGAGCAGCTATATAAAGACAAAGTTTAGCGAAACCCAACACAATAACTAAGCCCAAATAATCTTAATATCTTATTAATAAATAGTTCTTTGAAATGTATATTATTTGATTTAAAAATCTTAAGTACATTTTTTGTAAAAAAATATTTATCTCTGTCGATACGTGACATGTTGAACGTGACATTTTTTCCATCATTATATTTATGTGGTTTCTCCTATAATGCGAAGCAAAAACTTACAGTTAATTGCATTGTTTGCATAGTTTCTCGTGGTTTCTTATGCATTCATGTACACCCCTTTGTACCATCAGAATGATTTTAGATAGCGAAAGTACATGTAATCTATAGTACTAATCTTATTTGTACTAATTTTTTTGATGTATGAAAACAACACAGTTCTCATTGTTGTCGCATTGTTCACGAGTTCTTCTTATTCGATTATGGCATTGACGACAGCGCAATTGGTTTATAATTCTTTTTGGAATATGATTTGGTACACTGGACCCAGTTGATCTCTTATGTAATGATGATGCTTGCGTGTACAATACGGACAATATCACGATGAAACTCCAGTAATGGCATAGTAGAATTGTTTCCGATGCATTGACCATAAGAAAATTTATCATAGCGGTGAAAATAGCTTGTAAAGCATAGATACGAGTGTGGTCAATAATCAAAGCCATCACACTCGCCCAATAATGTTTCGAAGACTTCGACTGCGGACTTTGCCACTAATTCCGATATCATTTCCAACTTACTATCCATAAAAGAACTGGTTGCTGGCATTTCAATGGAGCATGATTTTTTCGACCACTTTGGATAATTTTCGCATGGTGCAGTGGCATGTCATCTTCACTATCGCTGCTATAAAATACCTCCATTTCACCGGAACGTCTTCGGGCATAATGTTGGCGTAGAGCTCGTCGACGTCGCCCCCTCCTAATCTGTAAGGCCATATACATCTGGTGGAATCAATGCAAGTCAAAATTGGTACTTTGTGATGACCTTTCCACCAAGTCCATAGCTCTGCTTAGTTTTTTAAATCGTTTGCCATAGAATTTTGATGCGAGAATTGAAAGCGAAATCTGTACAAAAATGATTACCTTATTAGCCATTGAACCCAAGCGACTACACTCGTTTTGTGACTCACCAAAAGCTTCCAAAAGTAGTTTTTTAATGTTCCACTTATTATTTTGAAAATACACCTCTTTTTGTTCACTAATTAAATAAAAACAACATCAATTTTTTATGCGTCACTGCTGTAAAGCGATTGAATGACGCACAACCTCCAAAAATGTTGCAACTCTGTCGAAGACAGCTACAATAAGCGCAAAGTACCAAAAACGTGGTTCGGACAACGTTTGTTTGTTGAGCAGAGTGTGTATACTAAAATGGCGCAAAGAACTATTCGAAAATCCTTATCAGATGTTTGAAAACGCCTAATTTTCTGTACTCGCTTGGGTAAAAGTGGTATTAATGGGTTAAAGTTATTTAAAAACGAAAAAACGATATCTGTTTCTTTTTTCCGATTTATATCAAACACTTTTTACACGTCTGAACTGTGTGACGTGGAGTCTTTAACCTGACCTCGAGCCGGAGAACATCATCTACAATTAAAAAGGTCGCCAAATCACAATTGTGTATTTGAAACATTAAAACGTTCTTAACTGGTGGTCAGAATCCTCCACAAAGTTCCCAGAATTATATTCGGTTTCAAGAGTCGCCTCTTCTCAGGCGTGATATTTATAATGAATCTGCTAATAAGTTGCACGGACTCAACCACATTGAACGCAATTAAATCAAAACAATGCTTTATATAAGCATGATTCGTTTTATTAAACAGGAATAAAATGATGTAGATTTATTTCAGAATTTAGTTTTTTTCAGTATTAAAAATAAGTAGTACTTGTATCGGTGCGTACCGTTAAGTACCAGTATACCGAAATAAAAATCCGGGTACCGTATCGAAACCGAAATTAATTGAACACCGAAATAAAACCTTTAACCGAAACACTAATTTCGGGACGTACCGGTACCGGAACCGCAATTCGTTTCGGGATCAAGCCCTGCCCACTAGCCGGTTAAAGTACACAAAACACCGCCTACCACTATTTGGAATATTTTCTACAACGGTTGCATTACCCTAAACGCCGCTTCTTAAAAGGAGCTCGACCACTAGCCATTTAGACATTGTCTAACACCACTATCTTGGGCCTCTACCAAACCGATCGAAAACACTGCTTTTAAGTATGCGCTTTATACCCATTAGCCGTCTTTAAGAATGATTTAAATATCGTTAACACCTTCTACTTCTGCTTCTTTTTCCGTTACTCTCCCCCCTTTACGATTATTCTACAATTATACAGAATCAAACCAGTATAATTGTGAATGAAAAGTGGGTGGGAAATGGGTGGGGATGTGGGTGGTAATTGACAAGGGCAAAGTAGTAAAACGTTGATTTCAGACCTATGTATGTAAGATTCGATTACTGGGCTCTACGGGAAATATTTTCAATTTCGGTAAATATTTGACTCTCACGCTTGACTTCAAATTGATTCTGATATTGGTTCCATACTAAGCGCGACTATTACAGTTTAGGCTGTGCGTGGATTGTCAATGAATCAGTCAGTCAGTAAGTTTTTACTTTTCTTTTGTGTTTGAATTGTCGAAACTGATTGAACTGCTGGAAACATCAAAAAGAGAAAAAATTAACTCAAATATTATCGCTTTTCCCACGACTTAACCATGACCAGTAAGCGTAGTGCACGTATCTTCTACGCCTTCACCGTATCCCTCATTGCGGCCTGCATGATCATCATTTGCATATTCTCTGGATTCAAGCACGAGACGGTCAAGTTCAAGAACATATTAATTAGCCTCGTGGTGGCTCTGATCTTTCAAATGATTATAGCCGATCCCATCAAGTTTGTGTTGCTGTCGATCGACAAGGCCTTTTGGCCCTCACCGTTGGGCAAACCGCCCAAAGAGCGCGGGGATTGGGAATTCAAGCGGGTGGATTTGTTGAAATTGAAATTGGCCACTTTTCGCAATCGCCTCATGATCACAGAGGAGTTTCGCAATCAGAAGCTCAACGAGCACTACAAGCTAATCGCACAGGATCTGTGGCTCTACGGCCTGTACTTTATACTGCTGATGTGCATGGTTCTGGTGTCGCGGGATGAGACCTTGTACTACAATACGTACAACATTCAAAGGCTATTTATGGAGAATCACACGGACTACTATGGCCTGAATGAGGTGCATCATTTGAGTCAGCTATTTGACTTTATACACTCGTCCCTGGTGGTGGCCTTTGACCCGAATGTGACAGTCACCGGTCACACGGGCTGGGTGCACGGCGAGCAGACGAATCTGCTGGGTGTGATTCGATTGAGGCAGTTGCGTTTGACCAATGAGCACTATGGCTGGCGGGCGGCGGAGTTCGCTGAACTGTCCTACATGCCCGATTGGCAATTGCCGCATCGCACCTTGTTCTACACGGACAAGTACTGGAGGATCTATGAGCCCTGGCTACCCATATCGGTGAATTATGACTTCCTGGACGGGCTGCTGCTCAACTTCGAGCATGTGGGCTACTTTCAAAACTATCCGGAGCTGAAGGGCTATGTGGCCCTGCTGGCCCGCAGTCGTCAGAATAGTATCAAGGTGATGGACTACCTG
The DNA here is from genome assembly GCA_018904235.1 of Lordiphosa stackelbergi. NCBI lineage: Eukaryota > Metazoa > Arthropoda > Insecta > Diptera > Drosophilidae > Lordiphosa > Lordiphosa stackelbergi. The sequence goes on from JAEIFU010000422.1 coordinate 26,229, forward strand.
TCCCAATATCATTGGCTCAACTACAACACCTGCGCCGTGTTCATGGACTTCACCCTGTACAACGTGGATGTGAATATGTTCACCGTGTGCACTCTGCGCCTGGAGCAGACTCCCTTCGGTGGGGTCATACCCCATGCGGGAGTGGAGAGTGTCAAAATGCTAGAGAATCTGGATCAGATGTCGTACTTGGGTTTGCTGGTGGTGCTGCTCTACCTGGTGGTGGTCATACAATTCTCCAAGTCTTTGGCCGTCAAACTGTGGTACGAACCCAAATTGCTGACCAGCAATTGGAACAAGCTGGATCTGATTATCGTACTCCTAAATCTATCGCTATTCGTGCTCATCGTTCTAAGGGAATGGCTGGTCTACTCCATGCTGAAGCGGGTGGAGGGGGCCAGTAAAATGGAGTTCATAGACTTTCGTCGTCCGGCACGTCTGCACGAGTTGACCACCATTTTGATTGGATTCCTTATATGCATCACCACGTTGCGTCTGTGGCGTGTTTTGCTCTTCGCCAGCGTCTTCAAGCTCTTCTCCCAGACCCTGTACCTGGCCTGGCAGGCGGTGGCCAGCACCGCCATGGTTATCATTATATTCCTCATTGGCTTCTGTCTGCTGGTGGTCACCATCAATGGCAACAATAGCAACAACTTCAATCGTTTTGTCAAGAGCGTCGTCACCTGCGTCAGCTTCTCGTTCGGCTTCAGTGCCCAGGTCAATCCCGCGGATCTCTTCAATGGCGGCCGCTGGCTGGGCATTGTGTTGTACATCATTCTGGCGTTTGTGGTGGCCGTTCTGCTGATCAATGTGTTTGTCTCGCTGATCAATGATTACTTTACCACGGCGAAATTGATGCGCGATGCTAAATCCGTGCGCCACATCAACTTTCTGCAATTTCTGCGCGTGGAGTACGCCGGATTCTTTAATTTCTTTCTGGACTTGCCCTGTTTTCGTAGACGTTATAGGCCACGTAATCGCACCGTCACCGAGAATATTGATCGTGCCCTGGAACAGCGACAAAAAGGTGCTAATGCTGTCCGAGTGGCCCATATGGTGGTATTTGGACACTCGGCAGGGGAGGAGTTGGATTTAGAGAAGGCCGATGAGGAGACCTTGAATCGGGCGCACAGAGCACGACTGGAGCAGCTTATTAATTTGTCAGCACTCATGAAAACCCAAGTGGAATTACTTGAACTGTTTCTGTTTGATGATGAAGCACAACGCGATTTAGAGTTGGGGGAACCAGGAAAGGAACCATAAATAGTTTTTATTATTATTTAAAAAATTAAATGAAGTTTCAGTTTCGTGCGAAACGAATCCAAATGGGGCGGGAGCCATCCTCCAAAATGGTATTGTTTAGTGCGGTCATGGCCTTGATGGCGTCCTCGCGTTGACGGAAACTACAGTAAGAAAGGGGTGTGAGTAAAGTTAGCATAAGGGGAAACCGAAAACACTTCATTCAACACTTCATTAGGCTTTCCACTTAAAATATGTCCCGACTGACTGATTCATTGATAAACTAGGTACATTTAGTAATTTCCTTTTTCTTTTTTAGAACTTTTTATCTAGATCTTCCGTGTTTTGCCCGTGTCTTGAGAATCTAAAAGTCAATATAAAATTTGGAAATTTACCATTTTATCTGCCCCTCCTATTTGTCTGTCTTCTTGACTAAATTTTGCAAATTTTCGCGATTTTTTTTGGATCGTTTGACCTTAACGTAGAAAATCATGCACCTCGCACAAAACAAAAATGAAACACAAGTGAGAAAGTCGGTCAAGCCGAACTATAACATACACTCAGAGACCTGCACGAGTAAATAAAAATGTATAGTTTGGCATCGCCGAGTATGAGTAAAAATTATCCGATTACCTAGCTGTCAAATGGGCATCGTAGGCATCGTTATAATCGTTATAATCAAAAATAATCATTTAATTTCTGAAATTGGTTAAATTCTAAACAAAAATGAGTACTTTAAATACAACTAAATCGGGCGAATATCCCCTAAACGGGACACAAAACCATTACGGTTACGGTTATAAGCCTTATTCTGTTTCGGGTTTCGGTTACGGTTATTAGTATAAAATACTACTTCGACAAATCTTGCCCCATTTGGAATCTCATTTATTCAGTAAATGTACTTAATGTACGAATTTTGACCATTATTTTCGCCCGTTTTAAAGTTAAACATTATAAGTTTTAACAAAAATATAATAAACTATTTCATTCGCAGAAGTATCGAGTTAAGTTTATCTAATTAGATACATTGGTCAACGAATATACTATTGTTCGCAATGTACCTTCATGTAACCAATGGTTATTTTCAGAAATGACATCTTAATCGATATTGTAATAACATCTAAATATCAAATATGCATTTATAGTTTGACTGTCCAAGAAACTAACACTCAACACTTACTTATGTAAGCGGTTCTGCTAACACAACTTTTGATAACTCAACAAAGAACTGCAAATATTGTTGATTTTTCCCCCACCATTCCAAAGTGTCTACCTTGCATAGCAATCTTTTTTGTTTTAGAAACATATTCAACGAAGAAGTAAGAAGCAATTAACAAGCTGAAGCCGTCAGCATCTGCTGAGGGCCAATATATGTATGCTTAGGATCACCTTTTGATTCCACCATGAGCACGCATACAACAAAGTGTGTCAGAGTTAGAAAGAGTAAACTGACAATAGCTTTCGCACTTGTGATAGGGAATTGAAAAACGCCCGTCTTGAAATTAAACAAAAAGTTAATGATTCTTTGCTAAAAAAAAACCAGCAACACACTTCCATTACACAAAAACATTTTATTTTACAAACATTTCCGCCTCCGGTCCATGGAGCTGGCTGTGGCTATGTATATTACCTCTGGTTTAATGTGCTAATTCTAATCTTTTGAATTGTCGTTATAGCACTATGTCTCAGTGGTCAAGTTCTGTTCACCCAGGCTAAAATAAAGAACACTGCTTATACCTCCAGCCCCACTCAAAATGCATCCGAAAGTTGTTGTCTGTTGCCTGGTCACACTACATTGTCGGAACGGCTCTGGAATATTATCAAACAATTTCCGCTCCGACAAAATTTCCAGCGTCTGAGTACCTAGCTTCTATGTATTAGCAACAATGTATATAAGATACTTTCCAGGCACTTCGTAGTTATGCCAGCCCATTTGCAGCCAACTTTAGTGAATAAACTCATATGGATGTAAAATGTTCATTGTACTAGTAGAGGAAAACCCGAAATCAACCCACATATTTGTTTCTTTTACGGTACTGATAACCGGTTTTGTAAATAATGGTTATGGGTTACGGTTTTAATTAGGGTTGTCGAAATATCGATATTGAATACATTTTGACGATATTTTTATGAATACTTCTTTTTGGTTTTTGGACAAAAAGGAAGGTTTCTTAAGGGCATTCTCTTGGATATTAGTGGCATCAGTAATACTAGTAATATCCAAGAGAATACCTTCAGAAAACCCCCATTTTTGTGGCCGAAATTGACAAAAATACACACCAAAAATTTATTCAACAAGTATTCGATATCGATATTTCGACATCCCTAGTTTTAATCTCTGGTTTAAAACCAATTTGGCACTATTTGACTGTGTGTTTTCTCGCTCTCATTGCTGACGTTTTGCCTTGAAGAGTTTTGCATGTCATCCAAGATGCCCCTCTAATCAACTGTCACCTTCAGCTCTGAATGCCTAATGAAGTGTCAAATTTCGGTAAAAACATAAATGTCCTTGCTTACCGCACAAAAGCATCGCCACGCGGATATCCCGTACGACGCTCACGCAAGATATTTGCTTCCGCTATTTCCCCATATTGTGCAAATATGCGATATAGCCAGTCGTGATTTATGGCACGAGGTAAATTAAGTACATAAAGATTGGTCTCCACCACACCCTGCTCCTCATGACGGGCATATGAGACCTGGAAAGAAAGCAGGGATGGGTCAGCAACTTGCGTTTTGTGGGCTTTGGCTTACCTTTAATGTTTTGTTGTACATCTTAAAGCCATTTAAATTAGATATGGCCCGATCAGAGGCACGCTTATCCTTGTAGTCGACAAAACCATAGCCCAAGCTATGTCCAGTCTGAAAGGTAATTGGTGAATTATACACATGTGTAGATCCTGTGGCCAGTGGCGTGTGGTACCCACCTGGTAGTCACGCATTATTTGATAGGTATGAATTTCACCATACTTGGTGAAAAGATGGAACAGATCCTTGTCGGTCATCTGATTGGGCAAATAGTTGACAATCAAATTGGTGCCGTTCGACACCCTATTCTCATCCTGAGACACTGCCTGGTCACGCTGCTGGGGCTCGGACATGGTAATTGATATTAATTATATTTTTCAGAGCACAAAAGCGACCGTCTGACTTCAGAGACAATTTTCAACAGAATGACTAAAGCGACCGTCTGACTTCAGAGACAATTTTCAATAGAATGACAGAGCAGAAAGCGATAACAATAGTTTTCGTAATGTCAACAAAAAAAGTAGTACAGTTGTACAATACAGCTAGGAAAAAGCTTAAATTTCAGCGGGTTTTTGCTTTAAATTTTGGTTCATCTCTATTAAATGTGACTTAGCTGTCATTTTGCAATCGGATGAGCCTTTCGCATGCGTCGACAACTTGTCACTCAGAAATTAGTCAACAGTTTTTTGACAACTTGTCTGAGTTCTCGCTTTTGACTATAGGCGTCTTGCTCTAACCCATGACCAGTTACAAGTACAGTCATTGTTCAAGACTGCATAACGAACCACGTAGCCTGTAGAAGCCACGACTTTTCATTGGTCCGAATTCCTAGTCTCACCGTTGAAGCCAAAGAATATATATGTTTTCATTCTCTTTCTATTAAATTTATTCTAGAAACAGAGACAAAAAAGTTTTTTCCTCTTGGCCCAAGCCTCGGAAGCCATTCGGGTGTGTCGCGGTAAAGAGTAAGGAGGGGGACGCGCTGAAAAAGCCCGGCGCCACAACTACCTGTTCTAATGTGCGTGTAGGGAGCACGCCCGATAATTTAATTTTTTTTTATTTCCCTCTGTGTACGTACTATTGGGCACCCTAATCCCCCGGCCCCGGAAAAAATGGATCGGGCCTCGGAAAACCGAAAAAAAGGGGTAAAGGTGGTCCAAGGGGCCCGATATTGTGATATGGGGACTCGGCGGGGAGGAGGAGGTTTTATTAAAAGCCCGAGGAGAGGACCTTAAAAAGGGCGCAGAGCGTCCAACGAGCAGTGTATAAAAATGTGACCACTCATGAAAACCCAAGTGGAATTACTTGAACTGTTTCTGTTTGATGATGAAGCACAACGCGATTTAGAGGTTGGGGGAACCAGGAAAGGAACCATAAATAGTTTATTATTATTTGAAATTAAATGAGGTTTCCAGTTTCGTGCGAAACGAATCCAAATGGGGCGGGAGCCATCCCAAAATGGTATTGTTTAGTGCGGTCATTTGGCCTTGATGGCGTCCTCGCGTTGACGGAAACACAGTAAGAAAGGGGTGTGAGTAAAGTTAGCATAAGGGGAAACGGAAAAACACTCATTCAACATCATTAGGGCTTCCACTCTAAAATATGTCCCTGACTGACTGATTCATTGATAAACTAGGTACATTTAGTAATTTCCTTTTTCTTTTTAGAACTTTTTATCTAGATCTTCCGTGTTTTGCCCGTGTCTTGAGAATCTAAAAGTCAATATAAAAATTTGGAAATTTACCATTTTATCTGCCCTCCTATTTGTCTGTCTTCTGACTAAATTTTGCAAATTTTCGCGATTTTTTTGATCGTTTGACCTAACGGAGAAAATCATACCCTCGCACAAAACAACAAAAAATGAAACACAAGTGAGAAAGTCGGTCAAATGGAACCTATAACATACACCTCAGAGACCTGCACGAGTAAATAAAAATGTATCAAGTTTGGCATCGCCGAGTATGAGTAAAAATTATCCGATTACCTAGCTGTCAAATGGGCATCGTAGGCATCGTTATAATCGTTATAATCAAAAAATAATCATTTAATTTCTAAAAATTGGTTAAATTCTAAACAAAAATGAGTACTTAAATACAACTAAATCGGGCGAATATCCTCTAAACGGGACACAAAACAACATTACGGTTACGGTTATAAGCCTTATTCTGTTTCGCTCGGTACGGTTATTAGTATAAAATACTACTCCGACAAATCTTGCCCCATTTGGAATCTCATTTGTTCAGTAAATGTACTTAATGTACGAATTTTGACCATTATTTTCGCCCGTTTTAAAGTTAAACATTATAAGTTTTAACAAAAATATAATAAACTATTTCATTCGCAGAAGTATCGAGTTAAGTTTATCTAATTAGATACATTGGTCAACGAATATACTATTGTTCGCTATACCTTCATGTAACCAATGGTTATTCTCAGAAATGACATCTTAATCGATATTGTAATAACATCTAAATATCAAATTACCATTTATAGTTTGACTGTCCAAGAAACTTACACTCAACACTTACTAATGTAAGCGGTTTCCAACACAACTTTTGATAACCAAAAAAGAACTTGCATTGATTTTTCCCCCACCATTCCAAAGTGTCTACCTTGCATAGCAATCTTTTTATACCCTTGGAGAGGGTATGTTAAAATTGTCCGGATGTTTGTAACGCACAGAAGGAAACATCTCCGACCACATAAAGTATATATATTCTTGATCAGCATGACGAGCTGAGTTGATATAGCCATGTCCGTCTGTCCGTCTGTCCGTCCGTCTGTCCGTCTGTTTCTATGCTATCTCCTCCGTCAGTTTTAAAGCTATCTCAACCAAACTTTGCACGAAGTCTTTTGGTATAAATACGCTGCACTTTGTCGGAACCGGCCGGATCGGATGACTATAGCATATAGCTGCCATAGGAACGATCGGTTAAAAAAGTAGTTTTAGTGAGAAAAACTTTTTGTTTTCAATGCTATCGCTCCCAAACCTCGTATTTATAAGTTTTCTATGCTTTCACATAATTTCAGCAAGTTTTATGCAAATCGGGCAACTATATAGTATAGCTGCCATACAAAAGATAGGTCTGAAAAAAGTCTTAGTGAGAAAAACTTTTTGTTTTCAATGCTATCGCTCCCAACCTCGTATTTATAAGTTTTCTATGCTTTCACATAATTTCAGCAAGTTTTATTAAAATCGGGCAACTATATAGTATAGCTGCCATACAAAAGATAGGTCTGAAAAAAAAGTCTTAGTAAGAAAACTTTTTTGTTTTCAATGCCATTCCTTCCCCCTTTTTTAAATTTATATATTATATACTACCCCAAAATTTTTTTCATTTTGTTTTAAAAAAGATGATTATAACATATAGCTACCATACGTACGAACGGTCCAAAAAAAAGTTCTAGTGAGAAAAAAATTTTTTTGGAAAAAATGTCGTTCCATATAAAAAAAACGGGGCAGCTTTAATGCTCCTCCGGGTGTATAAAAATTGTTAAACCCCAGGGGATAGCTTCCCTATATTTTTGTATTAGGAAATTAATTAAACGAAGAAGTAAGAAGCAATTAACAAGCTGAAGCCGTCACCAACCAGGGCTGAGGGATGTAAAATGTTTGTTTCAGGGCTGCAAACCGGTTCGGAGATGAACCGCTCCGGAGTCGGAGACTCCGGGGTTTTCTCAAGTCCGAACCGAACCTGAACCGGAGCAGAAAATAAATGTACGCCCGAACCTGAACCTGAACCGGAGCGAAAAAACAGTTGAGAAGGGTTCGGTTCAAAAAAAAAAAAATTATTTCAGTAATAATTAGAAAAAACGCCGCGCGTTATGATAATTCACAGCTCAAAATTGCAAACATTTTTACCACCAACAATTAAAATTAAACAAATTAAATTATAATATTATTCCGAAATGCAATCGTCCAAATTATATCTCCCGAGTTGCCATCACATTAAAATTATTGGTCACATGCGAAATTAACTCGATTTTGTATAAAATGATCACTTTTTAATGGACTGACGACCCTTTGACCAACGATAGACGACTATCGATTGAGAAATGCCTATCGAACTGTTTGGAGCTTCCGCAATGTGAAATTCAAAACACGAATTATTCACGTTCTACTTTTCTCCTTTGCCAGCCTCTAAGAAACCGAAAATGAATTCCGTGTGTAATAATTTGGGATACTAAAACATCTTAAATTGACCAAAGAATTATGATTTAACTTCATTTCGTGGGTACCATTTATTTTTTTAATGCCAAATTCGCAATGTACTTTTAATTTCACTAGCCAAAAGGCAAAAAGCTTGAATCCGAAAAAAGTCTTTCGTTTTACTTTCACCAGAACAGGAATCAATTAAACATTCCAAAAACTTTTGTGGAAGTGGAATTGAGAACAAGGCCGATTACCTTTTTTCTAGCTGCTAAAAATGTTTATTTTGCTATTTTTCGATATAAATACGTAATTGCAAACATACAGGTTCTTGTATTGATGTTTTAAGGTTTAAATGTTTGTTCATATTTAGAAAGTTCTTAGAAAAACGCTTTAACTTCAATCCCAATTCTCACATCTTTTTTTTTGGATCTAAGAAACTTAATTTGTTGTCCTTAGAACAAAAACTGCTTGCAAAGGGAACTAATTAATAAAATCATCAATGGTTCTTCCCCAAGTTCATATTCTTATAAACATGAATTGGAATCTTTAGTTTAGGATCTAAAAAATATAGAATTCTGACAAATACATAATCAACAATTTCTTAGCTTTTCTTGTGGGAGGAATTCCAAGATTGCCTAATAATTCTAATGTCTCAAAGTTTTGGGTAAACTATTATTGTAGAGAACTAAAAAAGTAGCATATGTTGAATTTTGTCGAATTTTGTTAGGTCAGTTAAATTTGTTTTATCCATAAACTACTGAATAAATCTAATTGAATAAGGATGTTCTGATTTATATTCATGTTTTTTAAATTAGCAAAAACAAATTTATTTCTGAACCCCGGTTCGAACCCGAACCTAGGTTCACCGACCTTCTGAACGGTCACACTTACATTGTCGGAACGGCTCTGGAAATTATCAAACAATTTCCGCTCCGACAAAATTTCCAGCGTCTGTACGTACCTAGCTTCTATGTATTAGCAACAATGTATATAAGATACTTTCCAGGCACTTCGTAGTTATGCCAGCCAATTTGCAGCCAACTTAGTGAATAAACTCATATGGATGTAAAATGTTCATTGTACTATTGTATTTAGTAGAGGAAAAACCCGAAATCAACCCACATATTTGTTTCTTTTACGGTACTGATAACCGGTTTTGTAAATAATGGTTATGGGTTATGGTTTATTTTGTCGAAATATCGATATTGAATACATTTTGACGATATTTTTAGGAATACTTCTTTGGTTTTGAAACTTAAGGGAATTCTCTTGGATATTAGTGGGCATCAGTAATACTAGTAATATCCAAGAGAATACCTTCAGAAAACCCCCATTTTTGTGGCCGAAATTGACAAAAATACACACCAAAAATTTATTCAACAAGTATTCGATATCGATATTTCGACATCCCTAGTTTTAATCTCTGGTTTGAAACCAATTTGTCACAATTTGACTGTGTGTTTTCTCGCTCTCATTGCTGACTTTTTGCCTTGAAGAGTTTTGCATGTCATCCAAGATGCCCCTCTAATCAACTGTCACCTTCAGCTCTGAATGCCTAATGAAGGGTCAAACTTCGGTAAAAACATAAATGTCCTTGCTACCGCACAAAAGCATCGCCACGCGGATATCCCGTACGACGCTCACGCAAGATATTTGCTTCCGCTATTTCATATTGTGCAAATATGCGATATAGCCAGTCGTGATTTATGGCACGAGGTAAATTAAGTACATAAAGATTGGTTCCACCACACCCCGCTCCCTCATGACGGGCATATGAGACCCGGAAAGAAAGCAGGATGGGTCAGCAACTTGCGTTTTGTGGGCTTTGGCTTACCTTTACGTTTTGTTGTACATCTTAAAACCATTTAAATTAGATATGGCCCGATCAGAGGCACGCTTATCCTTGTAGTCGACAAAACCATAGCCCAAGCTATGTCCAGTCTGAAAGGTAATTGGTGAATTATACACATGTGTAGATCGTGTGGTAACCCCACCCTAGTCACGCATTATTTGGTAGGTGTGAATTTCCCCACATTGGTGAAAAGATGGAACAGATCCTTGTCGGTCATCTGATTGGGCAAATAGTTGACAATCAAATTGGTGCCGTTCGAAACCTATTCTCATCCTGAGACACTGCCTGGTCACGCTACTGGGGCTCGACATGGTAATTGATATTAATTATATTTTTCAGAGCACAAAAGCGACCGTCTGACCTCAGAGACAATTTTCAACAGAATGACTAAAGCGACCGTCTGACTTCAGAGACAATTTTCAATAGAATGACAGAGCAGAAAGCGATAACAATAGTTTTCGTAATGTCAACAAAAAAAGTAGTACAGTTGTACAATACAGCTAGGAAAAAAGCTTAAATTTCAGCGGGTTTTTGCTTAAATTTTGTCTATCTCTATTAAATGTGACTTAGCTGTCATTTTGCAATCGGATGAGCCTTTCGTATGCGTCGACAACTTGTCACTCAGAAATTAGTCAACAGTTTTTTGACAACTTGTCTGAGTTCTCGCTTTTGACTATAGGCGTCTTGCTCTAACCCATGACCATTACAAGTACAGTCATTGTCACACTGTCACATAGACGAACCACGTAGCCTGTAACGAGCCACACTTTCTCATTGGTCCGAACTCTAGTCTCGTTGAAGCAGTTCCTGATGGCCATAGTGAGCATATGGTGCATGCAGACGTTAGGGCTTCCTATATAGGTCCAATCCTGTGCTGGGGTCGAATTTAAGCTGGGCTTTCTGGACACTCAGTGATGCACCTTCGCTGTGGATTGCCGATTTCCTACGGGCTATGGCTGAGGAACACTGTTTTCAAGCGATAGAAAACACTTTATTTTCTCGTAGTCCTATCCACTCTTCTTCTGCAGATCCCGACTTCCAGAGTCAACATCGAAACAGCCTCCTGAAATGTTCAGTTCTAAAAATTTGAACGTTTCTCTCGAGACTACAAGATATGGGCGAGGGCTTCCGCCCAAGGCATTACTGATACGTCGATGTGAAGTTCAGTGAATTGTTTTCGAGATTGTTAGCCACAGCATACACTCTACTTCTGTTTATTGAACGATTCCTCTTAATCTTTTCTCGTCAGTAAACAGATTTTGGCCAGTGAGTGGCTAGAGAGACTTCACAAGACGACCATTTCGAATAAGAAAGAAGAAAAAGTATATAAATATTAGTTTTTAATCCGTGTACCAAAACAATTGCGAGTAGAATATAACTGAACTGAGTCGAAGCGTAAGGCCCTAGTACTCAGTCATTGCTGTTTTTGGACCTTCTTGGAAAATTCTCATTTGAAAACGCAAAAGATATTTGACTTGTTTTTTTATTGAATTAGTAATGAATGAAAGACAATAAAAAGTTTTTTCCGCGAGACGAGGGCTGTTCACAAAGTAACCGAGACTAAGTTGGTTGCAAACAAAGGTGTCGTACGATTCCGGGACTCCGGAGCTTGAAAAAAAAAATTAGGGTGATCAGCATAGATGTAAATCCGGGCCGAAGTGAAATAAAAATTTTCTGATTTCTTTGACAAAATGGCGGCACTTGAAATTGACAAATCGAATTTTGACCCATTTTTTCTGTAGTTTAGTGTAAAAAAATCGTAAAAAATCGCAAAAATTTTTATTTTACTTCGGGCCAGAATCGTGACAATTCTACGTCGATTAACCCCGTTTCATCCAAGTCGGTTCAGTAGAACTGGCGGTATTGTGGCCGCCAGCTCGAAAAACGTGGTTTCGAGTAACGCGTTTAAAGTTTAAGTTCCTTTTTGGGAAATAGCAAAAAATCCTCACTAAAAATGTTTTAGAATGGTGACAATTCTCCGTCGATCGCATATAATTTCATCAAACTCGGTTTAGTAGAACTGGAGAAAGGTGGTTTGGCAGTCCGAAAAATTTGCCTAGAAGGTAACCCAAAATATTACAGAGATGATATACTTACAGATATTAGTCGGCGATGCAGCGCATAAGACCCTGAATCGGGCGCACAGAGCACGACTGGAGCAGCTTATTAATTTGTCAGAACTCATGAGAACCCAAGTGGAATTACTTAAACTGTTTTTCTTTGATGATGAAGCACAACGCGGTTTAGAGTTGGGGGAACCAGGAAAGGAATCATAAATAGTTTATATTTTTTATTTTAAATTAAATAAAGTTTTAATTGCGTCCCAATTGAATCGAAATGGGGCGGGAGCCATCCTCCAAAATGGTATTGTTAAGCGCGGTCATGGCTTTGAGGGCGTCCTCGCGTTTACGGAAGCTACAGTAAGAAAGGGATGTGAGTAAAGTTAGCATAAGAGGAAACCGAAAAGGACAACACTTCATTAGACTTTCCACTTAAAATGATTCATTGATAAACTAGGTACAGCTTGAACGGGAAAACCCGAAATACTCGAGCATAAACTTATACGAAAATTTAGTAAAAATTTCTTTCAATTTTTTTTTAAAACTTTTGCCCGTGTCTTGACTATCTAAGTATCTAAAACTCAATATAAAACTTGGAAAATATGTCGTTTTTCTTGACCATTTTATCTGCACCTCCTATTCGTCTGTCTTCATGACTAAATTTTGCAAATTTTCGAGATTTTTTTTTGGTCGTTTGACCTTTACGTAGTAAATTATGCACCTCGCACAAATCGAATGTCGAATGAACATCGTAGGCATCGTTATAATCAAAAATAATCATTAAATTTCTGAAATTTGTTAAATTCTGACCAAAAATGATTATTTTAAATAAAACTAAATCGGGCGAATATCCCCTCATCGGGACACAAAACCATTCGTCGCCAGCAACACAATCTACGCTAAGGACCACTCATACATATTTGTTCTTGCGTTTCATTTTGCAAGAGGTATATGAGAGAAAGAGGAGAGAGAGAGTTGCTGTTGGAATATACCAGGGCTCCCCAAGAATAGAGGAAAATGTGACTATCTCTATCTAACACTCAGTGGTGCATGACTTCGGCAAGCATTCGATGTGAACTGCCAAGTGTGTTTGCCGTCCAGGGGCTATGTTGAAATCTACTTTGGTTTGTACTATGTGTGAGTGCCTACATGCGGGGCTATCGCTATGCGCATGAAAATGATCATTTTAACCCTAAATTTATTTTTTTCAACCAAACATAGTAAGCTGGTGATTATACTTGTACGATGCCATGATTATTACTCGGCATCGTGTCAAAAAGTAGGACAGATAAAAAAATATATTCATTTTACTCACACAACGATTATTTTTACTCGTAATCGTACAAGTAGGAGCTGAATGCAGCGCTGCTGCTGCGCTCATCTCTAAGTTTCTCTTTCGCTCTCTCTTTGTTGAATGAAATGCCCTTTGGTTGTGTTAAGGGGTTGGGGGTTTTGGATTTTTTGCTCATAACTTAAGAACCGCTTATCCGATCTTTATTATTTTTCGATATCGATTGTCGAATCGATAATTTAATTATCTCTCTAGAAGGTACAAACATTCTATCTACAAAACTGTGGGAGATATGACTTTTTTTTTTCAAAATGCGGCGGCGGGAGAGGGCGTGTCAAAAATTGAAAATAAACTTGATCTGCCTGCAAGTATAAGAAGCATTTGTCCCATACATGTCTAACCTCTATCTCTTACCATCTCTGAGATCTGTTTGTTCATGCGGACGGACGGACATGGCTATATCGATATGCCTTTTAGGGTCGGAAATGATTCCTTCTTCCTGTTACATGCTTTTGCACAAACTTAATATACTCTGTTTACCTTTGGTACAGAGTATAATATCGATAAATTTTTGCATTGAGAGTGTTGATGTTTGTCATCTATTTTCTCTCATTTTTAACGGACTTTCTCCTTTGTTTCTATGCTCCAGAATTTATTTCTAACGAAACTCTTTGACGATGGTATAGCAGCTCAGATCTCTAGATTTTAAACGCAGTCAGAGTGAAGATTTAGAGAATCGTCATATGACACCGTTATTGTCTCAATAGATCTGATAATTGTAAAGAATTGTCTATTTTTTTTTTTTTTTTGCAAATATGGATGTTTTTACAACAAACCTAGAACCCTAGAAAGCAGAGATTAAAACCTTAACCAAAACCGTAACCCATAACCGCTAAAAACACTTTAAAATTTGTAACCGAAACCGTAACCGAAAAAAATTGTTTCTTATAACCGTAACCGTATAACCATAATACCACGGTTAATTTCGGTTTTCCTCTACTAAAACTTTTGATAAACGTTAATTAGTGCCGGGCAAAAGTAGAGGACAGAAAATTGTGCTTGTGTGTAGTGATCAAAAGAGCTCTCTCCAGTCTACAGCCGTTATACATGCAATTCAGTGTTCACCGATTCATAACCATAAGTTCGGCTCGCGTTTGCATAAAAACATGAGTGGCTTCGGCCCCTGGTAGCTATGGCTGGCCGGCTTTGGTCTAATGGAGGGTACAGAAATATATGCCCTCCCGGCTATGAAGTACATTTATTTGATGTATGTACAATGAACATTTTACATGCATACATTGCGCCGCACTGTTGCTGACAGGCACAAAGAAAAGAGAGCGAACGAGAAAGAATGAGTGCAGCTAACCAAAATCTTTACCCTCTTCATCTTTCCTTATACATTTATGATATTACACTGCATGCTGGCTATATAAGCCGATTCAAAAATGTACGACTTCAGCTCAAGTTTGTCATCAGGTAATTCTAATATTTTCTGTAACCTAAGATGTGGGACAATATTAGCGAAATTATTACAGACCATCAATAGTACGCTGGCTTTAGGTTTCGTTATGTTTGCACATAACTTCAAAAAGCAGGAACACAACACACCACAAAGGAGGCTAGGTGGTCATACAGCTGTTTCATTGGTACCTCTACCAAATCTTCAGTGACCTGTGCCTATATGTACTGGCCCCAACGACTCTTACTCCATGCCGGAACTGCCACAATCGTTTGGGAATTCCTAAACGACTTGACAGCAAAATCCGGCACACATAAGAACAATGCTGGCTGCCCGCATCTTTGTGACTGTGTGTGTTCCCCAATCTTGGCTTTGCTAATGTTAGTGAGAGAGATTTCCTCTCCGCTTCTAACACAGTAACCAATAGTTTGAGTACAGAGTAGCATTCAAACCGGGGTTTTTGTAGCTATAAATGAAACTATTTCTGTTTAGTTATTATTAATAAGTTTTACAGTTTAAGCACCAGAAAAATTTGCATCAACAAGAATGCAGGGCGAACTGGTAGTCTTTGGTAGCTTGTATTCTATCTGCATTCAATGTTAATTTGAAATCAAATTAACAACTCAGCATTGACCAAACTTTAGTCTCACGAGTTAGAATTTAGAGAACCAAATCTGTTCGAGAATAATGCTTACCTATGTGCAATATTTCTTGATCCGAGATATAATATGTCTTTAGCAGAAAATTAACTGTATTAAATTGTTATGAAATCTCCACAATCAACAACCATAATTTGATTAAATTATCTGGGGAAAACAGTCCAAAGCCAAGTTAGTTGGGGATTTCCAACAGTTCTAATTAACAACAATTTGACATTTCCATTAATAATATGTTTCTAAAAAAAATGGCTTGGCAGGGTACACATATTGGAACGGTGAAAAAATATTAAACAATATTTCCAGATCTTTTCAAATTATCAAAAGTTTTGCTAGCAGTACCACCCACACAAATAAGTGTTGAGCGTTTTTTTTTCAGTAGAAATTTTAATAAATCCCCGCTTTTGTCGGCGTGATTTGTCAGTTATATTTTATACTTATAACCGTAACCAAACCCCAAAACAGAATTAGTTTAATAATCGTAACCAGTACCGTAACCGATATCCCACAACCGTAATATGACCGTAACCGGAAAAGAGCGATCGAACATAACGGTAACCATAACCCAAACTGTTATTCGTTCGGGTTTTAATCTCTGACTTAAAAAAGTAGTTTTGTTTTTAAAAAAATGTTCTTATTTCCATTCAGCCCATACTTGAGAATTACCCTCCAAGCTGTTTCAAATCAGAAATACTGAATACAGAAATACAGAGATTTGCTATATAATTTTGCTTGGATTCTACAAAGTTGTAAATGTTGTAAGTTAACTTTGAGATGTTTCGCTCTAAAATTATGAAAAATCCTCAATCTCATAAAGAAAACGCTACATTGTAGGGCAATATACCCGTATAAAATGATTTTCCGATTTGAAGATGGTATTTAAATCAGTTTAGAACCTATTTGGCAGTATTAAACTGTGTGTTTTCTCGCTCTCATTGCTGACGATTTGCCTTGAAGAGGTTTCCATGTCATCCAAGATGCCCCTCTAATCAACTGTCACCTTCAGCTCTGAATGCCTAATGAAGTGTCAAATTTCGGTAAAAACATAAATGTCCTTGCTTACCGCACAAAAGCATCGCCACGCGGATCTCCATAAACACGCTCACGCAAGACATTTATTTCAATCAGTTCGCCAAATTTTGCAAATATGCGTTTTAGCCAGTCGTGATTTATGGCATCAGGTAAATTAAGTACATAAAGATTGGTCTCCACCACACCCTGATCCTCATGACGGACATACGAGACCTGGAAAGAAAGCAGGGATGGGTCAGCAACTTGCGTTTTGTGGGCTTTGGCTTACCTTTAAGGTTTTGTTGTACGTCCTAAAGCCATTTAGCTTTTTTATGGCCCGATCAGAGGCACGCTTATCCTTGTAGTCGACAAAACCATAGCCCAAGCTATGTCCAGTCTGAAAGGTAATTGGTGAATTATACACATGTGTAGATCCTGTGGCGTGTGGTACTCACCTGGTAGTCACGCATTATTTGGTAATTATGGATTTCTCCATACTTGCTGAAAAGATGGAACAGATCCTTGTCGGTCATCTGATTGGGCAAATAGTTGACAATCAAATTGGTGCCGATCGACACCCTATTCTCATCCTGAGACACTGCCTGGTCACGCTGCTGGGGCTCGGACATGGTAATTGATATTAATTATATTTTTCAGAGCACAAAAGCGACCGTCTGACTTCAGAGACAACAAGAAAAAAGCGACCGTCTGACTTCAGAGACAATTTTCAACAGAATGACTAAAGCGACCGTCTGACTTCAGAGACAATTTTCAATAGAATGACAGAGCAGAAAGCGATAACAATAGTTTTCGTAATGTCAACAAAAAAAGTAGTACAGTTGTACAATACAGCTAGGAAAAAGCTTAAATTTCAGCGGGTTTTTGCTTTAAATTTTGGTTCATCTCTATTAAATGTGACTTAGCTGTCATTTTGCAATCGGATGAGCCTTTCGCATGCGTCGACAACTTGTCACTCAGAAATTAGTCAACAGTTTTTTGACAACTTGTCTGAGTTCTCGCTTTTGACTATAGGCGTCTTGCTCTAACCCATGACCAGTTACAAGTACAGTCATTGTCACACTGTCACACAGACGAACCACGTAGCCTGTAACGAGCCACACTTTCTCATTGGTCCGAATTCTAGTCTCAAGTTGAAGCAGTTCCTGATGGCCATAGTGAGCATATGGTGCACTGCCACGTTAGGGCTTTATATATAGTTCCAATCCTGTTCTTGGGTTGAATTTAAGGCTGGGTTTTCTGGACACTCAGTGATGCACCTTCGCTGTGGATTGCCGATTGTGTTCAGCCCCTAGGGGCTATGGCTGAGGAACACTGTTTTCTTGCGATTGAAATGACTTTGTTTTTCTTGTAGTCCTATCCACTCCTTCTTCTGCAGATCCCGACTTCAGAGTCAACATCGAAACAGCCTCCTGGAAAGTGTGTCAGTTCTAAAAATAATTCCGATTTGAACGTTTCTTCTGGACGTATTCCTGGTACCTACAAGAGATGGGCGAGGGCCCTACTCTCAGCCCAAGGCATAACATGATACGTCGAGGTCAAGTTACAAGTTAATTTTTTCAAGTTTGTTAGATTTTAGAAACTCTCTGTTCAGTGGGTCGAAGTGTTTCCCACTGACTGACTGCTCTTGACAATTTTTCGCAGTTCGTTTCTGTGGTGGACCAAAGTGAATCTTACTTGGTTAGTACATCCACTGTCAGGGAACCTCTGCTTAATTCTACATTCGAATAGAAAACCAAAGCATGATTCTTATTTTCAAAGGTGGGAGGAAAGAAACGAACAAAGCGTAAAGCAAAAACGAATTCTACCGTGGTCAATTCAATGAAAATTTCACAATCAAAACATAAGTCTATAACGAAATCAAATATTTGTGTTACATTTTCCCAAAAAAGTTGTGACCCTATCATAGGCGACTCCATGCCAATCCATCACATAAGCCGGATGGTGACCTCTCGGTATGTGTTCGGAGGCTTGTCTTGATGACACAGCATACACTCTATCCTTTTGTTTATTGAACGATTCCTCTATGGTGAATATTTTCTCGTCAGTAAACTGTGAATTTGGCCAGTGAGTAGCTAGAGAGACTTCTCAAGGCGACCATTTCAAATAAGAAAGAAGAAAACATATAAAAATATTAGTTTTTAATTCGTGTACCAAAACAATTGCGAGTAGAATATAACTGAACTGAGTCGAAGCGTAAAAAAGTGATCACTAACTGTTGGAAATTCTCTACCTTATTCACCAATCTGATTCTTTGAATCTTGCTATTGAAGTTATTTAGTAGAAGTTACTCAATAGAAACAGAAGTGTTTGACTCCATCAACCGCAAATCTCGGAATGCATTCGGCTTGGGTCGGTGTGAATAGCGAAGGGTACATGTATTTTGTTGTTCCTACGCCCCTTGCTTGTATATTCGTATGCAAGCAAAGGAATGAAAACACGATAAAGCAAGTTTTAAACATTTTCTTCTCCTCCACAGATGCTCTGGGCCGCTGGGAAACAGCATTTTCTTTGGTAAGTGAACACTTTACACTTTAATAACTTGAAACTGGACAAAGATTTTACAAACTATTTGACATTATCACCTAAACTAAGAGTTGAGCCTAAGAGCTGTCACTTTTGAGATCTTCATACACCAAAATCTCTTCCCCATCATTAAATAGACTCAAAATGTATTCAACGATTTGCCTATCTGACGCCCTTCCATTAGTTGTCTCTGCGGCAGGAATTGTAATGTGAACTTTGACATCAGGGCTCGTCCTCATTATATCAGCGCCAATTGGAAGTGTAGAGCGTCGAAAGTATGAGCCAGCCAAGGAATCTAAATCGAATTCAGACTGCGAATGCCGAACGTCACCACAGAAACATTTAGGACAAAATTTCGACCACATTGTGTTGTGGAGCACCAAGTACCCAACTGAATACGAAGCACGTTTACCTTAAACTGGCAGGCGTTTTCAAAACAAAACCAAGTTTTATTTGGACTAACAACTGTTCCAAAAACCAGCACCTCATTAACTGACTTAGTCATGGCCATTTGGAACAGTTGCTGGGATGAACAACTTTGCTAAGAAGATGAAACACTTTTGAATTGGCTACTTTAATGTGTGATTTCGCATCCAAAGGGGTTCCTCCATGAGCCATCCGAATATGTTTTCCCTTTTTATCTCGATCTTCAGACGTAATTGAATTTTATTAATTGGCGGCTTTACGTGGCGACCAGCCGCTTGAGTGGGTGTGAAAATCGACGACGGCATCCATTTCGGCAGCTGCACTTGGTCAGAGGTCAGAAGGTCACGTGTGTGTGTTTGCCTCTTATCGGTGGCACACGCGTCCTGCCTGGCCTGCTGCCAACCAAAGTGATAAAAAATTAGCCACCAAACACTACCAAACTGGTGCTAATTTGATTTTGATTCTAGATGCTACCAGCGGGTGGCGGGATGGCGGGTGCCAGGATGGCGGGGTGGGTGTCGACTGTTGACTGTTTGACTTTGATTTGATTTGATTGCCGCTAATCGGCTTAGTGGGCGTCATTTTGGGGGGAGGTTGCTGCTGATGATGTGTGGCTTGGGCTATGTGAGCTGGATTAGAGCTGGGTTCTCAGGCGCAAGTGGTTGAGGTGGTGCTGCAACTAAAGCTGATGATGTCGCGTGGCTTGCTAAGAGCCGCTTAGATGCATATGAATATCAAATATTGTCTATGAATGGAAAGGAGGTTTAGATTCCAGTTGTTGAGATAAAAGCAAGGGGATGCTCCACAGGGCATTTGACAAATATTTGAATATAAAAACGAACTTTGAATCCTTTACTTCTCGCTTCTACAAACTCAGCCTGAGATGATTCGTTTCATCTC
Organism: Lordiphosa stackelbergi; assembly: GCA_018904235.1. NCBI lineage: Eukaryota > Metazoa > Arthropoda > Insecta > Diptera > Drosophilidae > Lordiphosa > Lordiphosa stackelbergi. Next base: position 46,565 of record JAEIFU010000422.1, read on the forward strand.
ATAAATCACTTAATTTACTGAGTAAAACCAACCGCTTCTTTGTACCAGCTCAGTTTTACAGGATTTTTAAGTGGTGGCGTCACTGGCGTCGAATCAGAAAATGTTGCAATCATTTTCATGTGGGTTTCTTCTGCAGTCGAGTGGCCCGACTCCGAAGTACCCTGTACAATTGAGACACATACTACGTTTATGCATGCAAAAAACCTTGATTGCAGATCATGATTTTTCCAAAAAATGCAAGCATAAACACCAAATCATGGTTTTTTTCTACACACGTATTTTGAGTATGGTTTTTGAGAAAAACCATGATTTTTTATACAAAACAGTCTGGCAACACCTCTTCTAAAGAACAGCTGTTCTGTCGGTTAATTGTGTTTGCACCAAATGTAAATTGCAATGCAACAGGGAATCCAATAGAAGTCACTGCACAGCAGAAGAAACGCTGAGCAAGGTATCACGCTGCAACGAAAGTAGTGGTGCTGCAAGGAAGATATGCGCCTTTGGTGAGCTGAACGAAAGCGTTCAGTGGCTGAAACCCCATTGGACGACACAATTGAATATATTTTTGGGCCAGAGAGCTTTGTGTAGAATGATGGGTCCGACGTAAGTTCAGGCGGGAACGAATATCATGCAGCTCCTGAGGCAACTATGGGCAGGTGTCGCCAGACTCAAAGTTATAACAGTTTAAAAGTTCTTAATGCAATTTATTAATGATTCTTTAATTTTAGATAAAAATAACGTATTGCGAGGGCTAGAGGACATGTCAAATGACAATGATAGTACCGATTCCGGATCTTTCATCAGTGTCCAGTAGGCATCTCTTCAAATGCAAGTTCACTTGAGTATTGTTGCATAGAAATTTTGTAGGTATTTTGCCTGGACTATCCGCCCTCCACGTTTTAAGGTCTTCAAGCGCTCCTTTCTCCACTCCAGAAGAATAAGTAGTAACTTTTAATGTCCGCCTATAATAAAAATATATAATAATATAAAAAAAATGCATATCTTATTTGTCCTTTCCATTGTAATTCCTTGCAATTGTTATTATACACTTGAAAAGTGTATTATAATTTTGCCCAGAAGTTTGCAACGCAGAGAAGGAATCATCTCCGACCACATAAAGTTTATATATTCTTGATCAGCATGACGAGCTGAGTCGATTAAGCTTTGTCCGTCCGTCCGTCTGTCCGTCTGTCTGTTTCTACGCGATTTAGTCCCTCAGTTTTGTAGCTATCGAGCTGAAACTTTGCACAGAGTCTTCATTTTACTGCACGCTGCTAATATGTCGGAACCGACCGGATCGGATGACTACTTCTTGTAGCTGCCATAAAAATGTTCGTTCGGAAAATGGGTTTTTGTGAGAAAAACTGGTTTGTTCTCAATATTACTGCTCTCAAACACGGTCATGGGTAATATGTAACGCTAACCGTTGAGACAAGCTATTTCAAGTGTATCAAAACTTCGGTACAGACGAAGTTAGCTTTGCCTTTCTCGTTTTTTATTACAATTCATCAGCTGATTGTGCAATTGTGCTGCCACCATATTTTAAAGTTTTCATAAGTGTCATCTCACTGCAGAAATATCATGGTCTTTATAAAGATGCATAAACAGGCGCACTTTAAACAGCGTGATTTTAAAAAACTATGATACTGCTAGCATAAACGTAGTAACACATACATGAACTTACACACACGCGCACAAGCAAAATTTCGTGTATAACTTTGGTGTTTTTGCTCGGATCCTATTGCGGATTTCAGAATAGATGGATATAAGGCCTTAGATAATATATATTAAGCCACGATGTTTTAACTTTAACATTGTGGCTTTGACAGTTCTTTTTTTGCCGTTTTAGGGGGTGAGAGGAGGAAATTTTGCAAATCTGACACAAACTTCATTTGGGTACGGTATACACCTATGTATACACTTGCAAAAATTTGTTTCCCTCTCTCTTATAGTCTCTGAGATTGACGCGTTTTTATAGACAGACGGTTCCATTTGTAAGAACTTCATTTGAGTTAATATTGTTTCGTTTTCAAGAACATTTTAAACTTAACTGGGAAACAAATTTGATTGATTTTGTGGACCGGATGTGAGCGGACTCCTCACATTTAGGTGGAATAGGATACGGCGACATACCTGTTTTGATTGGAAGTGAAGGGAATCAAGGCTCCTGCTGTTTCTCCCTCCACCCATATATTCCATAGATGTCAGAAACATCGCTTCAACGACCCACTCCACCTGACTCGATTCATTTAAGTTTTTTAGGCTAGACTGGGAATTGAACCCGATACCTTATGCAGTTATAGTATGGAATGACGCGCCTACACATTCAGCCGTTGTACACTTTTGCAGATTCACATCTAGACAAGAGAGAGATCAAAAAGGAAACCAACTCGCTCTCTCTCTCTTGTATATCTGGCTGTTAGAACCCGGTTTTGTTGGTGTTTAAAGCAAATATTATCCGATTGAGAACAACTTTACTCAAATTGTTTTCGAAACGGGTTTTTTTCCTCTGCTTTGAAGCTGCCAAAAATACTTCCGCTTTAAGACGAAATTCATCGACACAACATCGAGCACATTTAGTGAGTTAACCATGTGGGACGAGCACTTGGACGTTTATTGAAGCCAGTAACTTTTAGGTACTGACTATGTGCAGAAATATATCCACATAGTGAACCGACCACCATATCAGAGCAACTGCTACTGCTGCAAAGAGCTGGCCTTAACGTTGTCGCTGTTTTTTCGAGATGGGCACCAAACCTGTCTTCAATACCCTGTCCTTCCTCCAAGTGCATCATGAAATATTTAAACCTGTCGAGTGCCTCTTTATGGTTCATCCTATTCCCATTAGACTTTTGAAGAGTAAAATTTCCCATTCAAAGTTGTAATTGAAATTATTCGTATGAGGAAGCAACGTGTTACAAGGGTTGTTCTGCAGAGCTCCGCCTCTTTGCGTTTGCGCATCTCAAATGGGGCGTTGCTTGGCCTACCTCCGGGGTGTGAGTTAGTTGACATGGAGTAATTAATTCCAGGGCGTGAAAAAAATTGGCGTACGCAAATTGCGCGTTGAAATTTGTACGCTTGGCGGAGGGTTTAAAGTTTTTACAGATTCTTAATCCAGCGGTCAACAGAACGATAGGAATCTTGGTCTTAAGAAGAGCAACAAAGATGCTTGCTGGGATTGAGGTGGGAAAATTAATGAGTTTAAGTTCACGGAAGAATAAAGTTACGCTTCTCAACGTTTTGTTTTGAACTTGGATATTGGGAGTACTTAAATTAAGTATAAATGATTCTTAAAAAATATTTCATATATGTTCAGAGAGATCTGTCATAATTCCCATGTCTGAACTGACTGACAGATAACTGACATAAAAAAAAAATGAGGGAACCTAAGTTTTAAAAATTGGTGAAATTCACCTTAGTTCGAGTACGAAAGAGACTTTAAATACCAAGCTTCGTCAGATGTGTGGCACAGTAAAATAAATTTTTTTCTTTACAAATTAGCACATGAAATATTTAATGACAGATATGATCTCTAAACATAATCTCGTTTTAAGGCTTATACTCAGATGAGATAAATTTTTAGTTTAGTACGATATTACACATGAATAGAGACAATTTTGTACAGCTTTGAAATCTGAATACGTTTGAAAAGGCATCTTATTTATATGAAATTGTTTCTATTCATGTGAAATATTGTACCGAATCAAAAATTTATCTCATCTGAGTATAGGCCTTTAATAACAAATCGGAATTTGTTTAAGTTCAAATTGGTTTGTTTGTTTCACTTGTTTTTGATCGAGGTATTGCGCACTTCCAAAATGTTTAAACTAACAGTAGTGTTCAATAGCAAACTTATCAAAACTCAAAACGCGAATAAAAATTGTTCATTCCTCACTTCCATCCACTGTCAAGATCACAGCGCAATTTGTCAAGCTACCGAATTAGAGGACATATACTGGATGAGTGGCTGTCGCATTTTAGGCCCCCGGAGAATGTTCAAACTTGAACATGATATTCAACTCGGCCCACACGTAGTCTAAATCTCATATTTAGATAACTCAGCCTATGTCATAAACATGCCACTTTTTGTAATAGCATTTAATATTAATAGCGACACTAACAAGGATCGCTCGCTACAGGATAGCCGACACACCACTGGGAAGGGTCGACCAGTCACTTGAAATGTATCGTGGGAGGCAATATGTATTCCTTCACACGAACGCATTCTTTAATTAACACATCTATTTTACAAATACTATTTTAGTTTAGATTAGAAGTTAAGGGTTGGAAAAGGAGGAGATATCTAAATAAAAACAAACTCAGTCGCCATAAAGCCTCGTACGGAGAACGACCGAAAATTTCATTCGTCACATTATTTCACATAAATAGGAACACTTTCTAACAGCACATGAGCATCAAAGAATTTTCTGTCGCTCTCCGTACGGGGCTTAACCATGTTTTAGACTTTCCTTTCTATTCACTTTCTCATATTCATGGAAAGAGATTAACATTAAAAAGGCGATCGCGCAAACAACAACCATATGTGTGAATACTTACGTTTTCATACAATCAAATTGGCTGTGTAAAAACAAATCTAAAGAAAGATGAGGAAGGTAAAGATTTTAGTTAGCTGCGTTGTCTCTTTTTTTTTTTTTTTGCTCTCCTTCCCCTGTGCCCCTTTAGCAACAGTGCAGCGAACAATATTGACATAAATGTAAAATGTATATACATAAATATACTCAGATGAGATAAATTTTTAGTTTGGTACGATATTTCACATGAATAGAAACAGTTTTGTTCAGCTTTGATATCTGAATACGTTTGAAAAGGCATCTTATTTGTATGAAGCACTGTGCCAAACTAAAAATTTATCACATCTGAGTATAGGCCTTTAAGGAAAACCTAAAATAAATCCATATATTTGTTTTTGTTTCGGTACTGATGACCGGTTATGTTCAGTTATAAAATAATGTTTTGGTTACAAATTTTACAATGTTTTTAGCGGTAAAAGGTTTCGGTTATGGTTTTAATCTCTTGGTTTAAGAAAATAAGAACTTTTTAGACTTAAATGACAAGTAAATTGTAATTTTATTAAATATGAAAACTTTCGCTGGTCTCGATATAAAATTTACAATCCCTTTTCGACTCATAAACAGGTATTTCTGATGCTTGATCGTTGTCCCTCGAATATTATCGCTTCGCTTGTATCGCATGTGAAATAACAGCTTTAGGTTATAATTAATATCTCAATGTTCCCACAAGACTGACTCGTAATTATTAAACTATATCTCAAGATTGTTTTACTACCAACTATGCTTTGCATGAAACGCTTTGTGCTCTTTGTGCTGATTATAATAAACTCTATCGCTTAATTAAGTAAACGAGGAAATGACTGTATTATTCGTTCTCGAACACAGTTCGACATAAAGGACTCTCTTGTCCCCAATTGCAGAAATTGGCAGAGACTTACCAGGAAGAAAACACGATTCCACGACTGTCTAGAACAGCGGTGGGCATACCTTTGCTTCCATTGCTGCGAGTGTGATGTTGCGTCAACAGACGCCTCTCAGTCACACACGCAATTCCTTTTTTTAGCTGCGCCAGCTGAGCTTACAAGCGGACGGCGCAACAAGTGCAGACATGCTTGGCGAACAAGCAGACTGCAGCAAAAACAAATTATATGCAGTGTGCTTTGCTCCCAACTGGCGTCACTCTGGCGCACAAGAAACTGCCTTGCTTTGAAATGTGGTACAACAACAAAATCCATGCGCCAAGGCATATCGCCAGTCACCTTTACATTCCTCAGTGAATGTTTCAACTGGACACCCTACTTCTATCGACTTCAACTGAAAACGTTGCCCCGTCCCCTTCGCTCAGTTTCAAATAAATTTGTCGAAATGTGCGTAGCTTTTTCAGTATTTTTAAATTGCCAGTTCTCGTTTTAATCCAAGTTTCGCCATGAGCTATATGAATCTGTTGCACCACCACCACCATCACAGCATGCTGAGCGATGGCCAGCGGATTAGCTGCAACCGCTCGCCGACTAACGGTATGGTTTTGCCCGCTGGACGCTGTGTGATCAGCAGGGATCTGGTTATCGGTTGTAAGGTGGAGCAGAGCGATCCATATCAACCGTTTGTCCTGGATCGGACCTGGTGCGTCTATATGCGTGAGGCGGACGATGTGGACATGGGTTGCTATGTTCGTCGGGTGACATTCAGCATGTCGCCGCGTCTTCCCTTACGCCTGCATGTGGCTGATTCGTCGCCCTTTGAAATCACCGAAGTGCTGGACTCGGATTTCCCCATTGAGCTGCAGGTGCAATATGTCGATCCCAAAATGACGCCCACCACCTACGTATACAAGCCGCGCGGCATAATCGATGGCCAATACAATCTGGACTTGCGCGTCAGCTTCAAGGGCGAAGAGACCAAGGAAAAGATGATTTTTGTGAATCCCTCGCCGTCCATGCGGCTTAGCCTGACCACACCGATGCCGCCGTCGCCGCCCAAACCCCAAATCAGAATGCTGGGTTTTGGCCCACAGAAGGAGAAGGCCAAGGAGAAGACATCCCAGAAGTTGGCTATTGAACCGTTGGGTCGTCTCAACATACGCGGTTCATTGCCTGTGGCCGTTACCCAGCGGGAGTAAGTTCACCCACCCTCCCATAAACGCTTGCTGTCTCTGTCTGCATTAGGCATTTGGCCACGCCCCTCGCTGTTCCTGGGTGGGTGGATGCTTGCTCGCTCGCTTGCTGGCTGCTCATTTCGCTGTCACACTTTGCCAACTCCGGACGTGCCATGGCCTGGCTTCCCAGCAGCTCAAACGGGGCTGACAATGCGGATGAACGCAGCACTGCCTCCAGTTCATCCTCGGCCAACAGCTCCGGGCGAAGGGAGGAGACCAATGGCTCACCCAGACCGGGTGGCACAGCAGCTGCTCAACGCCAGCCGCCTGCCTTATTGCGTCATGCTGCACCTTATCTACAACCCAAAACGGAATCCATATCGGATGGCGATTTGTCGGATTTTTCGCTAAACGATACCGAGGAGGATGACGAAGATCTAAGAGATTATATTGTGCTCAATGGCAATCAGGCGGATGGTAAGTGTGAAGTCGTCACCTGTGGGATTTCTAGAGATCTTGGACAGAGACTTGAGTTACGCCAATTTCTAAAACACACCGGAAGTAAGCAATGTGGATATATAAAGAAAGAAAGAAACAAATCTTCTTTAAGTGACAAAGACAAACCAAGTTTGCAGTGTGACAACGGAGAAAATAAACAGATTTAAAATGAGGGACATAATAATCTAGAAGGAGCTCACCAACTTAGGGTCGAGAAATACAACAGATAGGACTTACGAACCGAAATGCAAAGAGATTTTAGGTTTGACAGGGAAACGGAGTGGGTATTAAACACTTTTATCTGGCTTATGATACCGGTGAGGTGTCCGGTGGGGTGTATGGTGGGGTGTGTGTTGAGCTGTACTACTTTTGTCAATTTCTATTCCAGTTTCAAGTCCCATTTCTACTGTTAATTCTATTCCAATACCTATTCCTATTCTAATTTATATTCCAATTCCTATTCCAATACCTATTCAAATTTCTATCATTCCCATTCCCAATCTTTTCCATTCCAATTTTTATTCCAATTCTTATTCAGATTCCTCTTTTTTCCAATTCCTACTCCAATTACTATTTCAATGGCTATTCCAATTCATTTTCCAATTCCCATTCCAATTCCTATTTCAATTCCCATTCCAATTCCTATTTCAATTCCTTTTCCAATTCCGATTCATATTCTTTATCCCATTTTGCAAGTGCTGTGATATAGATCCTTTGGATATGAACAATGACTTATTCCTTTTATTGTGTAATTAGAAAATCGGTTTAGTTTTGCTTTGTAAGGCTCAGAAGTAATCCTCTTGCTGTTAAAGTCGGGTATCCAGCACCGGCAAACATCACAAAATTAGAAAACAAAGCTGACTACGTCTGTGCCGAAGTTTAAATACACTTGAAAAAGCTCGCTTCAATGGTTGGCGATTTCGACAAAACTTCACAGATAAGCTTAAAAATATATAATATTACCCAGGACAGAGTTTAAGAGCCAGCTTGCAAGGAACAGAAGCGACTGGAAAGCATTAATCGCAGAAGCCCAGACCGTCAAACGGTTGTGATGGCCAATAAAGAAGAAGAGAAGTTTAAGAGCGCTAATATTGAAAACAAAAGCAGTCTGTGCTAAATTACAGCGCGATTTCATCAAAACTAAGGGACTAGTTTGCGTAGAAACAGACAGACGAACAAACAAAGCTTAATTGACTCAGCTCGTCATGTGGTTGGAGATGATTCCTTTCTTTGCGTTGCAAACTTCTGTGCAAAATTATAATCAGGGTACGTAAATAACACACACATAACTTACATTGTTCACAAAAAATTTAAATGTTATTTATGTATTCATAACATGTGTGTTTAAACATGTTTTGATCAGTGTTTTTTACAACTTATGGCAGAATAACGAACACAGATAAAGAAACTAGGCATTTTATCCCGGTTCCGGTACGTAAACTAACGTTTCGGTAAAAGGTTCTGTTTTGGTTCTGATACTGTTTCGATATTCGGTTCCGGTACCTGGATTTTTATTTCGGTATACCGGTATGGACCGGTAAAACTAACGGACATTTTAAAACTTAAGTTCAAGCAAATTCACATGTTTGTATTCATAAGATGATTAAAAAGATATTTAATTAACAATGTCCTCACCAAACTTAACGTTACTTAAAATAAAAAACGAGAAAGGCAAAGCTAACTTCGTCTGTACCGAAGTTTTGATACACTTGAAATAGCTTGTCTCAACGGTTAGCGACTTCGACCAAACTTCGCAGATCAGCTTAAAAACATTACATTTTACCCATGACCGTGTTTGAGAGCAGTAATATTGAGAACTAACCAGTTTTTCTCACTAAAACCTATTTTTCGAACGAACATTTGTATGGCAGCTACAAGAAGTAGTCATCCGATCCGGTCGGTTCCGACATATTAGCAGTGTGCAGTAAAAAGAAGACTCTGTGCAAAGTTTCAGCTCGATAGCTCCAAAACTGAGGGACTAGTTCGCGTAGAAACAGACAGACGGACAGACGGACGGACGGACAGACGGACAGACGGACGGACAAAGCTTAATCGACTCAGCTCGTCATGCTGATCAAGAATATATATACTTTATGTGGTCGGAGATGATTCCTTCTATGCGTTGCAAACTTCTGGGCAAAATTATAATACACTTTTCAAGTGTATAAAAATTAGTTACAAAGAAGTTAAATTAGTGATAATTTCTTAAAAGCATGATAGCGGTCAAAGTATTTCTGTCCATCTGATTTCTTAGCGAAGTCATAATAATCTTCACACGGGAAAATAATCGTTCTACGCTTAGTTCAAGCGTATTTGAAAGCGGAAATTATTTCCAATTTTAAATTTAGAAAAACCCCCGAAAAAAAGTTCGAACACGCCAATCGACGCCTCCTCCGCTGCTGTCATTGTCCATGCTTCTGAGCCGTCGTATTGCAGGACTGGGATGATAAGCGACTTGTATAGCTCTTTTTTCGTTCTTTGCGAGAAGGCTCTGTCAATATCATTGGCAAATGCGAGTAGCATTAGATCTTTACGAAAAATGGGCCCGATTTTTTGGCATTTGGACCCTGGAGCAGTACCCGAGGTATCACCCTGCCTCAAACCTCTTTTGGTTTCAAATGGTTCGGAGAGGTTCTTTCCTATTTCGTGTTTTTCTCAACGTCATCATGCAAAGTCGAACTTTCTTTGATCGAATGGTTGGTCTTTATTGCCATTGTCAAGTCTAAGTGGGTGAATTCTTGCATTACACGCATCGTCTACAGGGAACCAACTTGTTCGCAGACTTTAACACAAGAGTAAGCAGTATGGTCACGTGACAGTGGGACAGTAGTTTTTCGCACATGAGGAGGCAGTTACCTTTACTTCTCCTGCTCTACTTACTCTGACTCTTCTCCCGCTTCCAATTTAGGCAACCGTTCATTGTCCAATTCCCCACGCAGTGGCAGCAATCTCTTTGGCAGCTCCTCCACCCGTAACTCACCCACCAGAAATGGGCAACTGGCGCCGCCCAGCAATGGTACATCGGGAGGCACTGGCGGCGGCGGTGGCGGAGGTGTGCGCAAGGTCTTCACCAATACGCGGGAGCGTTGGCGCCAACAGAATGTGTCTGGGGCCTTTGCTGAGCTGCGTAAACTTGTGCCCACACATCCGCCCGACAAGAAGCTATCGAAAAATGAAATCCTTCGCTCGGCCATCAAGTACATCAAACTGCTGTCGGGCATCTTGGAGTGGCAACAGCGTCAGACACCCATGCTAGAGGAGCCCAACAACAATGACAATCGCCTGGTGAACAACCATAGCCATCAAAATCAAATGGAGGCGGATACTCTCAGGCACATCAAATGTGAGCGATTGGAGAACCAGCAACGTGGCGGCAATGATCTGTTAATGATAGCTCCGAGTGCCATAATCAAAACCGAGCAACTCCATGCGAGCTATGGAGAGGGTGCCACGACATCCGCCAATGTGGCGGTAAAACCCGCTGCAGCTGCTACTGCTGCTGCTGCTGCAGCGACTGTTAGAAATAACAGCAAACGACGTGCGAAACTGGAGGGCATGGCCACCGATCTGAGTGTCAGCAAGCGGCGCAAGAATTGAAAGTTTGTCTTTTTATCTTTTTTTGATTAATATAAATAAATTCAAGTTGCAAAAAACTAAAGTGAAAAGAATCGAAAAGTGGGAGCGGGAGAGAGAATAAAGCTCTGCTAACTCTCTCCCACACATACAGCGAGAGCACATATTATGTACCTCAAGGGGAGACCCTTTGGATGACTTACCGAAATTACGGGGACAGTTTGATAAAAGTTGACATCCCTCACCCAAAAAAATCAATCATTCGACATTTTTTTTTTTGTAATTTTTATTGTTTTAAATTAATTTTTTCTCTTTAGATTTCTCATGTTGTTCTTGTGTTTTTGTTTGTTTAGGTTTGTGTTTATTTGTTAATTAATTTAAGTTTGTTTTGTTGTTGTTCTGGTAAGTTGTTGTTGCTTTCATAATTTAAGCGAAACGCTGAAATTGTTCATATATATATTTATATATATGTATTTGTTTTTTTTTAATATTTTGTGTTTAAGTATAATTACAAATTAAAGTGTTATTTGGTTGGCTCTTGTGTCGTATGCCATGTGTCTGAGTGTGGTTTTTGTTTTTGCTTTTATATAATTTCTTTGTAAATTTTTCTTACATTATTTACTAAAAATGTTTAATTTTCTTTTTATAGTTTACGAAAAGAATAAAAATTAAGGGGGGAAAAGCGAATACCAACTTGAGCTTAGTACACACCGCAACAAAGCAACTCACAAAACGTTTGACACCAAATTCCTTTGTTTTGTGAGTTATTTTTGTATCAAGATTTTAACTAAGCTCAAATCAACAAACTTTTTTTTTGTGAGAACGAAACAAGTTTTCGAAAAATTTCACAAATTGCCTACTTTTAGGGATTGTGGCGTACTCAGTGCAGAAAGTGTACGAAAAGTTCTTGATTTAAAGTTTTATTTTTATATTTTAAAGGACATTAAGCATACAACGACCTTAGTTTATGATTGATTTATATATATAAATATTATTTTTTAAGAACAAAACATACTGAAAGTTTGGAATATGATTACGTTCATTACTGAAACTGAAATCATTTGTCAACTTGGTACTTGGTACAGTGATTTCAGTTAAAGGTGTGGTTTAACCAGGAGAATTCTTAAGCAATCCTAAGTCACAAACCTTGCCATCGATTCGCCTTATTTCTGTCATTTTTAATCTTTTGTAAGTTCAAATCTGATGTCAATTAAGACTTAATAGGGCAGCTGCCTTCTTATGTCAGAAGTGCAGCGACAGGCTGAAGTTTCGGTCTTGGTTCATACATAGTTTCACATAGTTTTGTTCAGAAAGTGGGCTCCGGGCGGAATTGCGTTGCAGTTTCCTTGCTTCGAAGGGCTGCTGTGGCTTTTTATTTACTGCGAACCGAAATTGTATACCCTACGAGAGTTTCTCGAATCTTCTCGGCATCAGTTTGTGACAGCATACATTTTGTTTGCGTAAGGCTGCCTTCACACTGTTCGACGCATGTCGATAAAAGAATTGATCGATTACAAATTCATAAATGTAGCGAAAATGAGTACTTTTAATCAGGGCTGCAAACCTCCTAAAAATTCGCAGGGGTTCGTTCTGGGACTCGAACCCGCAAAACTTCTTGGTTTCGGGCTGTTCGGAAGGTTGGTGAACTTTTGTTCTGGTTCGATAATTGCGAAAAGATTTACGTAAATTGAAACAAACTTAGTGCCAATTTCTTTTCTTCCAGCTAGCAGCTATGTATCAGATAAGCTCACAATTTACTCTGCAATTTGTAGGTTAATGTGATATATGGCTCTATGTAGAAGATGAGAATTCGGCCTTTAAACATTTTAATCATTTAGAGGGTTGATAATATCATATTCGAGCTTCTTTCATCTGACGTTTTAGCAGGCTCCAGGTCAATCAATCAAGAAGCAATGATAAAATGTACACTGCCTCTCAATTGTGAGTAGTTGTTAGCGATAGTCCGCATTGAATTGAATAGGAAATCACATTGGTTAGAACGAGTCGGGCATATTCCCAAATCCACTCAGAGGGCGTAAGTGAGAGCGAAGAGCTGACTAATTTTTTATGTCTATATATTTATGTCTTGTTCATATCTCTTACAACAAGACGCACACACACCACAAAGGAGGATGGTCGACTGTACACCAGTTTTAAGAACCTCTCGGTCCATTCTCGGGCCATTGCTAAACATTTTAAACATTTGTTTGGCATCACTAGTGCAAAAACTGACAACGACAGCCAACGCCAAATTGCCCTTCTATATAAGTGGAAGAAATTTAATCCCCTCATTTAACATACTTGGTATATATTAATCAATGGTGTGTCTTCCAGCAATCTTTCATTATTAATGATTTTCTCACTGGATAAAATAAATATATGAGTCGAAAAAGTGCGCAAGACCTTTACGACATTGTTAGATTGGGCGTATTTAGCAGATAATTCCGATTTACGATTTGTGATTTATGATTGCCGATTTTACCTGCTGAATACAGTGATTGCCGATTGGGATTGGGAACACAACAACTAAATATTGGAGATTTTGTGTGAGTGTTTTGGATTGATGAAAAGTACTAAAGCCACAGAATATCTTAAAGTATGCAATCAATTCCATTCAGCAGAGACTTATCAGCAATCGCAAATCGTAAATCGGTAATAGCTAATCGGAATTGTCTGCTGAATACGCCCATTGTCTCCACTGATTTCGTCCATTTCATTTCCGACCGCCAATCGGAAATTATGATCGTCCTCCCTCTGAACCTCCTCAATGATATCTACATCCGTCATGATACTTCGACATGATAATTCGACATCTCAATCGAAATAGTTTTCAAACTTGTATGGAATCGAAATTCCTTTCAGCTACTTCGTCCTGATCCATAAAACCATCATAAAAAAAATTAATAGATTTTCTAAGGCAATTCTTAATTAGGTTAGACAAAGCTTGAATACGCCCGTACTTTACAATGACAAAAACAATTTTCCAAAACTTTTAAGCATAAAGATTGTTTTTCATCTTCATCAGAAGATAAAGAATTTTTAATTATATTTTTTTTTAGCTTATATGTATTTATTAGATCCTTTTGAATATTATACAATAAAGCAAATTGTTTCTTTGTTAGTTGTTTTCATTTCAAAGCTAAGAAATATTGGGAAATGTCAAACTTGACATATATAGCAGCTAGAATAAAATATACCGAAGCCTTTTCTACTTTTTTTTTGCTCCGGTTCAGGTTCGGTTCGGACTGCCCAAAAATTCCGGAGTCTCCGACTCCGGAGCGGTTCAACTCCGACCCGGTTTGCAGCCCTGCTTTAAATAATGAACAAAGTTCTTACTGTCAATACAAAAAAAAAAAAACCAATTGAACTTTAGAATTCAAATTGTGTTAAAAAGTATGTGCGAAAATATGTAACAATGCATTTTTGTGGAAAAATAAAATGCAGTTTCCCTGAAGAAGACGTTATAAACGTCGAAACGCGTAGGAAAAAAATTGGAATAGAACTACAATAGCCAAAACAACCCACATAAGGTTTGTTTGGTGGTGTTAGTTTACATCAGTTTGGAACGATAAAACTTTCAAAATGGAGTATGAAGTTCAAGGCCAGTTTTTTGTCATTTTGTCATTGAAATCAGAATCAAAATCGCTTGCAGCAACACCCCTCGACTATAAGTATCATTCCGTTACACGAATAAGTAATAAGTATCATTATATAAGTAACATGACAACATGAAGGCCTACTAGATTATCATGTTATCAGGTGTCAAACAGTGTGAAGGCAGCCTTAGTTTGTTAAAAAAATCACAAACGTCAGTAAAACGCTCGTCTCTAAGTACTTTTGGGTATATTAAGCCCCAAAGAGCCAATCCAAGCTTTTTTCACTCTCTTGTCGTGTTAGCTTAAAATTTTTCGAACAAGAGAAAGGGATCTACAGCTTAACGCCGCATCTGAACGGCAAAGTTTGAGAAGCTTTTTCATGGCTAGTTTGTTTTGCAGTGTGTGCGATCGAGACACGACGGAAATTGTTGTTTGTTGTTGGACTGCTGCCAAACTCACTTTATATACATACTTTATATACTCAAACTGTTATTATGGTTATTGTCCTCTACAATTGCTTCCAAAAGTACTTGGTCTTTGAAACTGGAAGATAGCCTTACCTTGACTTTAGACTTGACTTATGCTCTTTTTCCTTTTCGACATCGCAATATGCACATTTTGGTTATGATTTCGAAAATGCAACTAAATTTATGCTTCCCGTCAAGGTATTAAGGAAGTTAAATGTGCCATTGCTCTAACCGAACTTCTTTTTTCCGGTTCGGGTTTAGGTTCCCCAATTTGAACCGGCTCTTTCAGAACCGGTTTGCAAACGAAATTTTCATTATAATTCCGTCCTTACTGTGATCTTGATGCAGAATTTTGCAGGTTTTTCAAGCAGAATCTGTTTTTCAAATTGATGCACGAATTTCATAATTGTTTCAATCCTTTCGTGCTTGTTTATCAATTGTTTGGAACTTGAATTTAGCTTCTGAATTTAGCCATTTAGCCAGGTTATCGGTAAGAGGTATCCAGAGCCAGCCAAATTATTTCTGAAGCAACCACAAGAAATAGAAAGAGAATCCTGAGAAAGTTGTTGTTGTCTGTGTGAGTGCGCCTATGCACAAAATAACAACAAATTACGAGGGCCGCACTCAACTCATGTATTTCATGGAAAGCACTAAAATTACTCAAGAACTCAAGTATTTGAAGATTCCCAGCTTAGGTAAAACCATCAAAAACTGATCCAAATTGATGTTGATGTTACTCAAACCGTAGCTAATCACACGCTACTCTTGAAGCTCACTAAACATATCAGAAAGAATTAAGTGGGAAATCCCTTAAAGCCAAGTTAGATTTAAGAAATGAGGAAAGGAGGACCCTTTAAACGAAATGAAGCGACAACTCAGCACACAGTTTATGTGCCTTATACAATAAAACGAATAGAAAAGAATTAACTGCTTGGTTTGCATTTCGCATAGATTTTCACGATTTGTTTTGTTTTTTTGTTTTACGTTTTTTTTTTGTTTTTTTTTGGGAAAATGAAGCAAATTGCTTGTGGATCAAGGCGTATCTTCCGATCTGGCATCGGTAACTGTGGAGTGTTTACATTTACATACATTTTAGACGACGACGACGACTATGACAATACATCCTTTACTTTACGTTACTTTTATTTTATGTTTATGTTTGAGGACCCCGGCAGAATGCTCCCAGCTGTTCTAGTGCTTAAATCTACTTGTTGTTGTTAGTTTAAATTTTCAATTGCAGCTAAACGGTTGATTAGTTTCACATAGATCGAGACTCCTTTTGTTGTGTTTTTTAATTTATGTTTATGGGTGGCTTCGCGCGCTAAAAGCGTTTTTTTTTTTTTGGTTTTGTTTTGTTTTTGTATGATTCATTCGTTTATGTTTGTATATTTGGTTGTTGTGTATATTGCATTTCATATAATTTTATTATTTTCTCGTAGATAAACTTATTTTTTATTAATATTATGCTAAGACTTGACTTAAGAACGGGCCCTCCCAACGCGTGACTAAAATGTGGGTTTGCATTTTGCTCAACTAGGATTACAACGGCTGCTATGATCATCGTTTTGCTTTCTATATATATTTATAGATATCTATAATTTTGATGTTGTTGTAGAGAGATGCACGTGCGCAAAGTGTTTAGTATATGAGCACGGCGTATGTGTGTCGTGTGTGTGTGTGTGTGTAATGCATACATATTAATGAGAATTCTCGAAAAAACATTTTGCTTCCTGGGAGTTTCTGTTTTGCGCAGGCGCCTTGCATAGATTAGTAGTTTGAGGGGATGGGGGGTGGGGAGGGGGGAGGACAAAAAATTTTGATTTATTTGACTAAGATTTATTATGCTTGGGAGTTGTTGTTGATTTGTTTTGTATATTTACTATAATGCATTTTAGTTTGTTTTTTTTTTTTTTTTTTTCTCTCAACATTTTTGTTACCTTTTTTATGTTTTAAATATATATTTATAGATTACATATAGATGTATGTATATATAATTTGTTCAATAATACATATTATATATTATTTATGCATAATTTAAGTTGCTAAATATTTGCCAGACACCCGCCCATGCACACACACACACACACACCACCATGCTGAGAGAGAGAGAGGAGAGAATGTGTGTACAAAATGAGAGCACCAAAAAGTAGGCCATACTTTTTGGGTAAAAGCCTGCGGGGGCGAACAGTTTTAGAGTCATTATAAAAGTTTGACATTTTCAATAACTTTAAAGTCTTATTTCTTTACGCAGTTGCAAAGTTACGAAAGGTACAAATTTTTTGCATGATATTTTTGCTTTACTTCTCGTGACCCTACAACTGCGTAAAGGACTTTAAATATTAAGTAAGGAAATGTATGTATGTATTTGGTATACCTTTTGATTGATCAATGGGCAGCTTAACATTCGATTTTTCACTGATAATTGGTTTATTTAGTGGAGGTAATTGAAATTTTTGTATTTGAATACAACCCTTAAAAGTATGCTAACTTTTTCCAACTACTTCTAAATGAGTTCACTTTAGTGTAACATACTTTGAAGGGCATAAGAAAAGTGGGTCTCTGTGTGTGTGTGTGTGTGCATGTGTGGGGGAGCGAAAAAAATGTCTATAACATTTACATTTAACAGAGACCGCTGATTTATTCAACAGGCTAACCCGAGGTCGCTGCTGCCGCCAACTGTTCGGACTCTGCTGCTGTTTCTGCTGCTGCTGCTGCTGCCGTTGCTCCTGCTGCTGCTGCATCATTGTCACCGCCACCCCCTTCAGCACCGTTGCCGCCACTGGCCTCGCCATTGCTGCCGGCTGCACTGCCTCCGCCTCCGCTACTGTTTAGAGCGCTATTTGACTGTGATCCTGTGAAGGTTTTGAGTTGACAGAAATTGGATTTGTTGTTGTGGCCGGGCACAATATAGTTATATTTATATATAGATGAAGAGACAAAAAGAGAGAGAGAGAGAGAGATATAGAGAGACGGGATCATGCAACGCCCACAAAGCGGCCCACAAGCAATAATCAAACAACACAACAACAACAACAAAAATGAAACGATAAATGAAATATAAGGCAAAAGAACGTTTGATTTTTTTTGTTTCTTTTTTATTATTAATATTATGATTCTTCTCTTTCCAGCTGTTTTTGCAACTTTGCCTCGTTTACATACATTTACATGTCGCAGTGTGTGTGTGTGTGTTTTTTTTGTGTTAAGTAAATTGTTTATATTTAGCATAAATATTATAAATTAAATATCTTTTGCATTTTGTGGCATTATTTTTGTTGTACAATTTTTCGCACATATTCTTTTTGTGTGGCCTACTTATTGGGGCCAATTTTTAAATGTAATTTCTGCAAGCTCTGCGGGTGGGTGTGGGTGTGTGGGTAAGCGGGTAAAATTCAAAGCCTGCTTTTGGGGCAGAAAAAATGTATAGCATACTCTCAGGGCTTTTGGTAATTAAAAGGTGTAACATACTCTCAGGGCTTTTGGTAATTAAAAAGTGTAGCATACTCTCTGGGCTTTTGGTAAATCTAAAGTATAGCATACTCTCAGGCGGGGTCTTTCACTGTTTAATGGGAGCTCGCAAATATCTGTTAACAGTTAAAATTCAAAGCCTGCTTTTGGGGGCAGAAAAAGTATAGCATACTCTCAGGGCTTTTGGTAATTAAAAGGTGTAACATACTCTCAGGGCTTTTGGTAATTAAAAAGTATAACATACTTTCAGGCGGGGTCTTTTCACTGTTTAATGGGAGCTCGCAAATAACTGTTAACCGTTTTAGGTAAACCTCGCCCCTCACCAAGGGGTATTATCATGCCCGACAAGCGGACATTCAATTGGTACCTAGGGGACTTCTGTCTTCTGGGGGCGCTAGTCTGGCGTCACCACTCCAGACTCATCGTACCATATGTACTATTATGTGCATATATGGGTACCGTGGTTGTAATCCTACTCCTTGGAAAATGCCACGTTAAATAAAACCTGAGCGATCAGATTAGTTCTGTGGCACAGTACGGATCACCGCCACCTTATGGCACAAAATCTGCTGCCGCCAACACCATCGCCACCGCCACAATATGTACCCAATGGTGCGGTCCAGCCGGCTGGGCAGTGGGTCCAGCATTGGGTGGCAGCGACTGTCACACCACAGAATGCAGTGGCCAATGTGGCTGGCCAGAAGCCTGGGAATTGGGTGCACCAATGGGTGCCCGTGCCCACGCTTACACCTCCACCAACGCCGCTATCAAGACCACCAAAAATGCCACAAAAAAACACATTAAACCAGAGGTCATAATCGTAGTCCATTGACTGGAGGTGAAGAGTAGGAACCACTAGATGAATAGAGATTTAAAGCTGGCTCTGAAGGTTGAGACTCGTGAAAAGCATACCGAATAGGATTCTGTGTCACAAATAATCCAGTCCCTGGCAACGAAATGCTATTTATTGCACAGATTCCATTGACGGAATCGCTTAAAATGTTTGGATACAGCATTATATGGCAGTCGACCGATTGATGGCAAGGTTAGGTTAGGTTAGGTTGCGATGGCTGAGAGCGACAGGTCGCTCTCCCACTTAGGCCGCTATGGGCCCATTGCGATGCCATGTTTATTCCCTGTTAACCCTTTTTAAGACTGAGGCGGGTCCTCGGTACTGAACCATTGTGTGGACAGAATAAATTTTAATAGAGCTGGGATCTCTAGATCGGATGTCTCCGTGAGGCTGAGTAGGAGAGGTTGACCAAGTGTCCTTAGTCTTCTTCTACTTAAAGCGGGGCAGTGACAGAGAAGGTGTTGTACTGTTTCCTCCTCTTCTTCATGTTTACAACTTCTACAGAAGTCATGGTGAGCAACGCCTAGGCGTGCTGCGTGTCTGCCAATAAGACAGTGCCCCGTGAGGGCTCCAACCAGAATCGATATGTGTTCTCTTCTGTGTCGTAAAAGTGTGTTTGTACGTTTTTGGTTGAATGTAGGCCACGTGAGTTTAGATACGTTACAGTAGGGAATGGTATCCCACCGATCCGTAGCGAGACGTAGTGTTTCAGCTTTTAAAAGCAGCTTATGTGTTGCCATAGGCATCCCAATCATGCTCTTCTCTGAAAGGAGCTCGATGGTGGTTCCTATTCTGGCAAGTCTGTCCGCAGACTCGTTTCCCTCTATATTGCGGTGTCCAGGCACCCATATAAGGTGTATACTGAAATGTCGTGCGATCTCGTTAAGAGATACGCGACAATTAGTAAGGGTTTTAGCGTTGTTTGTATGTGAGTCAAGTGATTGATGGCAAAATTTGTCTAAATCTGGTACGTCAGTGAACGCCATCTAGGCAAAATTCAACAAAAATTTGCTTCCTCATTTCATTATCCAATCAAAAATACTTACTTCACGTTGGCAAAAGTCAAAATTTTGGAACAATGAGTATACATGCACATCTGATAGAAAATTAAAGATTCAGAAATCTCTAACTTGTTGGGGAACCCTGCTTCAGACCATGGTGGAATAAATAAGGTGAAACCTTTCTGTTTGTAGGGCCAAAGGGCCAGAGTGTTGGCAGTACACAAGCAGGCCCAGCAGAGGCTGACGGCTACACCTTGTTAATTCCACCATGCTCCAGACTACAACAGTTTTACTTGGAATTCAGTGTACCATAAGTTCGGATCGCACAACTGACTTCGGCTCCTGGGTAGCTTTGGCTGGCCGGTCTCTGGTCTAGACTTCATTATGAGCAGAGCGAGAGAGAGCAAAAATACTTCTTAAATGAAATTTTTTTTATCATTTATATTGAGGTTTTATTATAATGATTTTTTTTTAAGGTGAGGAATTGGCAAAAGTTTGTTTTAGAATTTTAGGGGACTCAAAAAGGGGGCGCGTCAGCGGCGTCGGCAGGGTGCTCTATGCTAATGACAAGGAGTGTGTGTGTGTGTGTGTTGGTGTTGGTTACATATCAGAGAGAGCGGTAGAAACGTGCTCCGGTGTCATCACTAAATCACTAAATTTTAATTTTAACAAATTTCGCTTTCGTTTGTTTTTTGCTTTGCCAATGTCAAATTTGTTTTAGGTAAATGTTTTGCTTGCTTTTATTTATTACAAAATAATAATTAATTAATTATTTAATAAAAATAAAAATAATTTATTTATTTAATATATGTATGTATACATAATGCGTGTGGCGAAAAAAATGTTTATATATTTATATATGTATATATATATATATCTCGTTTTTTATTATAAACAATTAATTAACATAATGTTGTTGCTTGTTTTTTGCTTATTAAGTTAAATATGTATGCCATTCTGTGTGTGTGTGTGTGTAAGTATAATAGATTGAAATTAGTGCTAGATATTAAAAATGTTGCAGTTGTTGTTGTTGTTGTTGTTACACACTTTTCGTTTTTTTTCTTTCTTTCTTTTAACATCCTAATAAATGGTTAAAAAAATCAATGACTGTGTTCAATATTTCATAATAGTATTAAATGTATATATGCAATCGTGTGTGTGTGTGTGTGTGAAAAAAAAAAAAAAAAAATTTATATATAATTTTTATAGTTAAAAGCAACCACTCTACACATCTGGGCATAATTGGTGATGGGCGCTTCCGCATTTGTTTTGTTTTGTTTGTTTTTTACTAATTTTATTTTAAATATTTAAATAGTTAATTATGCTTATTAGTTGCTCTATAGATTTAAAATAAATTTAACGTTTCTTGATTTTGTTTTTTGTTTTCTTGCATTTTGCATTACAATTTCCTTTCGTTTTGTTTGTTTTTTGCACATTTTCTTAATGGTTGTTGTTGTGTTTGTTTTTGTTTTTGTTTTGTTTTTGCAAAATAATTAATTAGCTTTAAATATAGAAGTATGTAAATATGTATAACTTTTGCCGGTTCTTTTTGTTTATTTATAATTATTTTATATACGTAATATATGCTTGTATGCTGTGTGTGTGTGTGTGTGTGTGTAGGTATATTTATTACTATATATATATATATATATGTATATATATGCGTATGTTACTATTGCCCCTATGAATCTGTAAATAAAAAATTAAGAAAATGCAAAATGAAAAAAAAATAAGTATAAAAAATTAAAACAAATACACAAATCAATCAAAAATGGAAAACAAAATGTGGAAATGTATCAAAGCATGCCCAGAGAATGTGATAAAATACCCCAAAAAATTTAGAATCTAGATTTATAGTATGGGAGTGGGGACGACGACGGGGCTAGAGATGAGAGATACTACGCATCGATATAAACTTTGCTTCAATACTTCCCCCTGATTAGCTTTACTTTGATTGTTACTAAATAAATCACAAAAAAATCGTCTGCGGAGATGCTTTGCTTACAACAGTTGCTTACTGACTGAAATTTATCTATTGTAGTTGTCAAGAGAGAGAGAAAGAGAGAGTGAGTGAGCCTACCTTGTTTAGTATACCTTGGTTACCGGTGTCAACTAGAGAGAGAGAACCAACGACCAGAGATGAATTCGCTCTCACTGTTAACTTAAGGCCTGTTCTGAGAAGTGCGAAAAATTTAGCACGCTAAATTCACCTTTTAAATTTAGCATCCACATAAATTTTTAGTGTGCCCATATATACGCCAAAGAGGCCAAATACAGAAACGGCCACACTGGTGGTCAGCTGTTTTGATTTGTTTACAAGCAAAATTTGAAAGAAGTTGTAGCTGCGCAACAGGAATACAGATCTGTTGATGCCATCGCGTTGCACCAAAATTTCGGTTCAAGGTGTTGGGCGAGGATCCAATTCTTGCCCGTTTGAAACACAACAAGGCCGATCTGTCCGATCTACTTGGAGGATTATTTGCATGTTTGCCGTTTGGGCAACAATGTTGGTTTGGAGAAGTTTGTACAAGAAATTGACTAATCGGCCTACAGTGTGGGTGAGATGGAGCAGTTTGTGGAGTACATAATGTATCATGTGGCCCTGACGGATGCCAAGATACGCGACTAGATGGGGTGGTAGTTGTTTGACTGTGCATTTCTTTGCAGAAATGCTGCTATCGTCTGCAGGAAGGCGGCTTGGAGTATCTACAAATCATGGATTTGTGATATGCCACCATTTGGGCTCTCAAGTGAAACGCTACGCTAGAGATTAGATATATATTTTTAGTGCTCATAAAAAACTGTTGATTTATTTGCCGTAAATTCAAAATCCTCCTCCTCGGGTTCACGTTTGACAGACATGGCCCCACCCAGCTAGCACCGCTATCCAACTCCATTTTCAGCTGGTCTGCATTGGGATCATTTTTGACCTCCAACAAGGAGAAACCGGACGTGGCCGACACAGTTTTCGCGGTGGGGGTGGTAAAAATGATGAACTGGATGAATGGTCATCACCTGCTGTTTGGCTTCCTCCGATTGCGAACGCAACCGTCCGCGCCAACCGACCGCGATGTCTCCAAGCGACGGACGTTGGCATTGGAGACAGTTTTCAGTACGCCTCATTTGCGGCCCTTACTTAGTTTTCTCGGGAATTTTCCCCCCCCCCCCGTTTTTTCCTCCATTGTCGATTTATGATGTCAAAATAAAGAGCTGCAGCCAACGGTCAGCCATAGATACTATTAGCCGAAGTCAGTCGTGTTTTTAGGCAAATGCGAGCCGGAGTCTAAAACAGTGGTGCCCAAAATGCCAAAAGCCCATCCCATGGGATAGGAACTCATAATTCTGCCGGCGTCGCAGCCGACACATGCATAGAGAGAGAGAATACGTGTGTTCTATGCTCTCTTACGACGTCTTTCCTTCTCTCACGAGGTATTTTTTCGTTTGTTTGAAAAAGCTTGCGCAAAGCTTGATAATCTGAGTTTGGTCTAAGGAGAGCTCTCTCGTTCACCAACGTGACAAGCACACTTTTCTTATCTCTCCATTTGGCCGGCACGGTTGAAGAACACAAAAATGTGTGTTCTCTTCTCTCATAACCAAAGAGAAGCAGTGACCGCTGTGAAAGGCTGTTTTGGTACCTCAATGAGCCGGGCGACTCGGGCTTTGACTCGAGGTCAAAGGAGGCTGATCGACTGTACAGCTGTTTCAAGAACCATCCGGTTTCATTTTTAGTGGTATTTTCGCAGAAGCCATCTTGCGTGTGCTGTGTCCCCAAATGGCCTTACTGTATTAGTAAGACAGATTTTTTTCCCCTGCTTAGTCTACGATTACTAACGTTATCTGCTTTATGAAGGGGTCTCAGCGAAACTGGCCTGGAAATCAATATCTGAAAGACTAAGCTGAAGCGGGTACAAACCCCACGCATTTTGGAGGCTACAGCGGGTGTGGTGCTCCCGCTTCCTAAAGCTCTAAACGAAACCGATGTGTAGTATCTCACACCCTAAGAAAGTAAATAATCTGTGTCAGACTTTGGTCACACTTTCTCCCAGAACCAATCTAACTAATCCACATGCACGAAAAAGAAACATAGACAGAGACAGATAGAAAGAGAGAGAGAGAGGAGAGAGAGAAAAAGCCTGGGCAGAGTCCACCTCCTGCTGTGCACATGGTTCTTCCATCGAAACTCTTGTTACTTATTTTTCCGGGCCAACTTTATTCAAGAGTTCAAAATTTAAATTAGTTTGAAACTTGGATCATTTATCGTCTACTTGATATGGAATTGGGGGCACTTTGGACCAACTGGCGGCGCAGGAATGGCTTGCCCGGCAGCGGCATTTTGCTTGGTGCCTGCAGCAGGAGGTTGGGCCCAACTAAAAGCATGCAACCAAGGAGGAAATGGATGGAAATGGAAATGGGCATATACATGGACATAGGCTAGCTGGCTGCCTCACCTACTCACCTGTTACGTTGGCGCTACCAGCATTGGTCGTGGCTATGTTGCCTGCTGCAGTGGCTGCAGCCGCCGCACCACCACCCGCCGCCGCCACCACCTCCGGCGGCATTGGCCTGTTGTTGTTGCACTGCTGGAGCTGTTGCCGCTGCAGTCGGCGCCCCGGCGGCGGCATTGCTATTATTGCCAGTCCCTGCCGATCCACCAGCTGAGGCTGCGGCACCTGCAGCCCCGGACGCCTGGGCCTGCTGCTGCTGTTGTTGGGCGCCACCATCCGCCGATGCACCGCTGCCCGTTGAGGAGACACTGGTCGAGCCACTGGCTGCTCCGGCAGCAGCTGCTGCTGGTCCGCCGGCCGAGGAACGATTGGCGACAGAACTTTGCAGATGCTTTGGCAACAACTGTGGCACTAAGCTAGGCTGTATGGAGAGCTCTGCGGGGGGAATAAGAGAGAGAGAGAGATAGAGATTGGGCCAGGCTATCTTAAGGTTATCCACTCCACACTCACCATGCTCTGTGAAGTTGAACAGAGGCGGCATTTCGCGTCCGTTGGGCAAGGTATGATTCCCCTCCATGCGCAGCTCATCAAAGAACGGATGTGCACAGGCCTTGAGCGGTGTGATGCGAGCGCTGGGCGTGTACTCCAGCAGCTGGGACACCAAGTTGATAGCTTCTGTCGGAGTGCGTATACGGAACACCTGGAGAAAGAGGGGGAAGAAGGAAGGTCACAGATTATAAAGTGGAAGTGGGTGTGTGTGTGTGTGTGTGACAGTCATCGGCGGGCGGGACAGGTAAGGACAGGACACACACCTTTGGTTTTGAGGGATACAAAACAGGGAAAGAAAAGCTAATAAAGCCAAATGATCATGACAAAGAGGACAAAAAGTTTCAACTAAAACCGTTTGGGCTGTGCGTTGATTTGCCAATCAGTCAGTCAGAATATTTCTAGTTCTTAAGCTACTCATTCGAAATATCGATACGAAACTGTTGAATAATTTTGGCTCCCTCGGCCACCTCCCCATCATAAAAATCGTAAATGTACCCAAATCGATATTTCGACAACCCACGTAATGATCCAATCAGTTATTTTTTGAAGTTGGGAACCACTTAGATCTGGTTCAGTTCACAATTATAGGGGGTCTCTTGAAACAGAAGACGACCCTCTTCTGTTTGAGAAAGCTTCGGTTCAACGAAACTTCCTAGATCGGGCTAAATGCAGTCAAACTAAGCCAAAGCCTGGTACTGAAATCATATCTGACATTACATGCCTTTGGACTCTTTTGTTGTTCAACGAACTGAAGCATGGTCTCTAGCCTTTAGCTCGTGATATCGATCTTAATCCTTCAATTGAAGCGACGATGGATTCAACGAGTGTTATGTCGTTATTGATAGTATTATAAAAAAGAGGTTTTAGAGCAAGGGTGATGATACCTTATCGTGTGACTTCTATAATCTGCTGATGGGGTATATATACGGCGACAGTGAACACCCAGCTCGACGACACCGTGGAAGGAGTAAGCAAAGATATTGGGGGTGATGTTCCACAATCTCTTCTTCTTGGTCAAACACGCTGATAAGAGAGAGGAATCTGGCACTTAAGGCCATCTTAGGAAGTTCTGCTTATTAACTACAAGGCCATAGGAAGAACTCTTGCAGCCTCGGACTGGTCACCAGTGATTAGTGAGACGCATGGGGAAACCTGCAAAGGGTTACTGGATGTCACTCCATATACCTTGGGAGAGACCAAGCGTACTAGCATACAAGATGTCCGCCTCCGATGTTAGGAATGCTAGGGAAGAAGTCCACAGACAGACAGTCGACGCTACCATTAACGTGCTTGGTGGTCGCCCACCAAACAGTTGCCCAGAACCACGAGCACTACTCTTGCCCAGCTGAGTGCCCTGTGACTGTAAAGGAAGCCCGCACGATACACACCATCTATTCTCTCATTCTCCATCGAGTGTGCTACCTTCCCAGGGTTAGATCATGGAGATTCGACATTCTCTCTTTCTCCTATACATAAAATCCCATTTCTGACCTCCTTTCTTACGAAAATGAAGCTACAACAACAAAATCATCAGCCTGGAGATCCGAAGACGAATTACTCTTGCAAACCAATGCTTCACGGGGCTCAGTAGGGAGTTCAAGAGCAGAGCCCTCTCTCGAAAAACAAAAATAGCGCTATACAAGTCGCTTATCATCCCAGTCCTGCAATACGGTGCGTGTTCGAGCGTAAGATTCTCCGCAGGCCTTATGGATCTTTGAAAGTTGGCGAGAATTTTAGCATCCAAAAGAATGATAAAGTGTATGAGCTCTATGGGGACACAGCGGCTACTCTGGTTAGGACATGTTACCCGTTTAGATGACAAACGGAATGCGAAGGACCTTGGAGCCGGCAAGAGGGGACATTTCCAAGCTTGGCGTGAAGAACTCGCACGAAGCAGAAAAGACTGGCAGGCATTAGTTAAGCGGTTGTGATATGTATAAATATTCTTTTTTAGTTCATTTTCCAAATATTTCATTTTTGTTCTACTACAGACTCCCTGAGGAAGGTGATATATTTGCCGAAATGCGTAGGAGTAAACCTGACAACAGTTCCATTTTAAAAATGGAGGGAAACTAACTTTAGCTCGACCGAAGTTTATATACCCTTGGAGCATGATATATGCCTGCCAGTTCCATTCATCCGATTTTAATCAAAATCTCCAAAATTGTGTTGAAACAGATAATATTCATAGCTGGAAAGTATAAAGACGCTACCATTGAAAACAGTTGTGCAGTTTGGGACGGTAAACATCTATCAGAATGGTTTGAAAACAATACAGGCGTCAAGCAGGGCTGCTTGCTGAGTCCACTACTGTTCTCTCTGTATATAGACGATATAATCCCTTTTCTTCCTGGAGGAATCAAATATGCAGGTCAGACAATTAAGGCCCTTATGTACGCGGACGATATGGTCATTATGTCAGAATCATTCAAAGGACTTCAAACTATGCTACTGTCAAAAGTGGAGCCTGAGGATCAACGTTTCTAAAACAAAAGTACTGATGATTCGCGACGGCAGAAGGAGAACGGCAACAACTGAAAACTGGCATTTGAACGGGGAAGTACTGGAGAAAGTTTCTCACTATAAGTACCTTGGAGTGGTAATTGAGCAGAATATGCGACTCAATAAAGGCAATCAACTCATGCTGGAAGTCATCGCTCGGTAGTGTTAAGTATAAATACTTCACGGCAACGTCCAAAGCCATAATGTTTTACGCCGCTCAAAAATGGGGCTATATTTCGTTTGATGATGTGGAAAAACTACAGCGCTTTTTTCTAAAAAAGCTTTTTAGACTACGAAGGAGTACGCCGAACTATGCACTGCACATCGAAACAGGACTAGGCCCGTTGTATTTGTACACACTGCGATTGCACTTCAACTACATTCAAAGGGGTGATGAGCATGCCAGACAGTCGACTTCCAAAAATTGTAACAAGTTATCTCATTGAGAATAGGCTTCAGTTTTTCCAAGAGTGGGAAAGGATAGGCAGTGAGCTAGATGTTTCCATCAACTTGTCAGACCACATCACATGGAAAAACTTGCATACAGAGATTATCCAAAAAATGTACGACTCAACGAGGACTTCGTATATATCTCTGGCGGTGCAAAGCACTTCCCGAACGAGCTATAGAAAACTAAACTTAAGCATAGGAGATAAAAACTATTTTAGCGATGAAAATACACTGCATCATATCAGCTTAATATGTCGTTATCACTGAACTATAAGCACCACATGTAAAACTTATGCAACCTTGGAGCTGTCGAAGATGTGCTACACTTTATTGCCATGTGTCCAATTGTCAGTGAAAATAAGAAATCTGCACCTCATTTTTAAAAATTTCCTTCTTTTTCTTGAAACTACAATTTTATTTTACGATATGGTAATTGTTAATTCTTTAATTACAAATGTAACTGCTCTAATAATTCTCTAAACCATTCTATCTTTCTTTTTCTTTCTACTATATTTATTTTTTAATTTCTTTTGTATTGAAAAAATCAACAATTACAAAATGAATATTTTCCAAAAATACCCTAAATAATAAAATTCACATTTTTTTACCCTATTTGTACTTCTCATCACCCTTAACTTCCCTTATCACCAGATGCTCTTTGACTCGTCACTACAGAAACATCAACTCTCCTTTTGATACGCTCCGTTTAGCTTCATTTTGTAATTCTTTTCCAACTTTACTAATTACTTTATAACCTTTATTTTCGAACACACCTTTTTTTGGAAATTTTCTTTTTTCTTTTCTTTCACCTCAAAACCCTTTTTCTCTCTTATGGTCTCTTAGAACCCTTTAGCCGTTTAACGCTTTTTCTCCTTACTTGCTTACCTTTACCTTTTTCACGATCTCTTTTCTTTGCTCTACCTTATTTTTCACTTACGATCACTTTCACAACCCCAAAGACCCCTAAAACACACCTATTCCCGTTCTACCTTTAACACCCCTCTTCTCTAATAATCCACTTACCCTTTCACAAAAGCTACACACCTTCCGACGATTCCTCCCCCCTGCATTTTTTTCCTTGTTCTTTTTTGTTCTTCTGCCCCCCTTTTTCACATACAACTCGTACCCATCTCTTTTTAGCCCTACTAGACGGTGGGAAATCAATCCGCTCGTCATGCTGATCAAGCATATATATATATATACTATAGGTGGTCGGAGATGCTTCCTTCTATGCGTTACAAATATCCGGACAATTTCAATATACCCTCTCCAGGGGTATAAAAATTACATTAGAATTTGTCATATTTGGTTTAACGATTTCAGGGAATGGATAAGTTTGTAAGCTATGGAGAAGGTTGGCGGCCAACACAAAAGCATAGATTAACAAGTTGTGAACAAAATGGGGGTTCAAATTATTCGAGTTTAGGCAGCGCGCAAAGCCCTTGTAAGCAGTGCAACAGTGGGTTATGTGCATCAACTCGTTTGGTTTGGGGTTGCTTCGCTTTGTAGCTTACTCTCCATTGTTGTTTCTGGTTTAAGGCGTTTGGAAATTGGGTTTGGCGTTCGAGTAGAGACTGCAACGAGTAGTATTCAATTACAAGAAGAAAAAAGCAGCTACCCTAACCACAGCGACAAAGGGGCTTGAGAGAGGGCACACTTAGAGGATGACTGCCTGCAGTCAGTATTGACTCACTTCTCCCCCGCACCACTTACTTTCTGCCATGGATGACTCTTAATTTGTGGAAACTTGAATTCCGTATAGTTTGGATTCATTTCGCGTATTTGTTCTCTTGTCGGTGTGCCTAGAACCTTGATCACTTCCACCAGCTGATCGACACCAGAATCGCCTGGAAAGATGGGCTGACCCAGCAGCAGTTCAGCCAAAACGCAGCCGGCACTCCACACATCTGTGAAAGGCGAAAGTTAAGCAAGTGAAGGTCACGATTTCTCTGTACAAAACTTACCGATTTTTGTTGTATAATTGATGGCGCCGAATATGAGCTCGGGTGCGCGATAATACCGAGAGCAGATATACGAGACATTCGGCTCGCCGTGGAGCAGCTGCTTGGCGCTGCCAAAGTCGCAAAGCTTCAGTACGGCCGTCTCTGGATCGAGCAGCAGATTCTGCGGTTTGATATCACGATGGCAAATGCCCAAAGAATGAATATAGGCCAAACTTCTGAACAATTGATACATGTAGAGCTAAAGAGAGAGAGAAGGGGGAGGAATCAGCAGGGAGTCACAGTTTTAGAGATCGATGAGTACTCACCCGAATGAAGTTAATTGGTATCGTTTGCTTGGTTTTGGCATATTGGCGTGCCACTTTGTATACGGTTTCTGGTATATATTCGAGGACTAAATTCAAAAATACTTCATCACGCTATGGAGGAGGAGAGGGTTTATGTTTTAGTATCAACTTTGTGGTAGATGGTTATATGATTTGTGAGAGCGAGATAGAGACAGATAGCTCTGTACACACACACAACTGTACATGTGGGACCGATGAAGTTGCAAACTCCAGCATGCTATGCTTTGTTTTCTGCAGAACATTTCTAGCCAACTACCTGATATTTGATCTTATCTCGATAATGCAGCGAAAGGGAGAGAGAGAGAGAGAGAGTTATGCACTAGTGTTGGGTAAGTGAATAAAAAGGAGCAGCTGAATACACTGAACAAAAGTGAGTAACAAGTGTAATCTTCATCATCAGTTGATCATTTAATGTTTCTTTTTTGTTCAGTTGTAGAAAATAACTTGTCTTGCTCTTTGAATAGCTCTTTTTGGTTCAGTTGCTCCTTGAATGACTCTTTGTGGTTCAGTTGCTCACTTAAGGGCTCCTTTTTGTTCAGTTGCTTACAATTTTATGTTCAGTTCTTGGATGACTTGACTTGTTTCGCTGTTCACTTGCTCTTTGAATTACACTTTTTGGTTCAGTTGCTCCCTTAATGACTCTTTGCGGTTCAGTTGCTCACTTAAGTGCTCTTTTTTGTTCAGTTAATCTCATCTGGTTTGTTCAGTTGTTTAAAATATCATGTTTTTTGCATGTTCCGCTGTGCAGTTGCTCTTTGAATGGCTCTTTTTTATTCAGTTCCTCACTAAACTGCTCTTTCTTGTTCAGTTGCTTACAATTTTATGTCCAGTTCTTGGATGACTTGATTTGTTTCATGTTCAGTTGCTCTTTGAATTGCTCTTTTTTGGTTCAGTTGCTCCTTGAATGGCTCTTGATGGTTCAGTTGCTCACTTAAGTGCTCTTTTTTGTTCAGTTAATCTCATCTGGTTTGTTCAGTTCTTTAAAATATCATGTTTTTGTATGTTCCG
Source organism: Lordiphosa stackelbergi (assembly GCA_018904235.1). NCBI lineage: Eukaryota > Metazoa > Arthropoda > Insecta > Diptera > Drosophilidae > Lordiphosa > Lordiphosa stackelbergi. The sequence goes on from JAEIFU010000422.1 coordinate 77,907, forward strand.
CTGTCCAGTTGCTCTTCCAATGGCTCTATTTTATTCAGTTGCTCACTTAAGAGCTCCTATTTATTCAGTTGCTTACAATTTTGTGTTCAGTTGTTTGAAGACTTGCTTTGTTTCATGTTCAGTTGCTCTTTGAATTGCTCTTTTTTGGTTCAGTTGCTCATTTAATGGCTCTTCTTTGTTCAGTTGCTTACAATTTTATGTTCAATTCTTTGATGAGTTCTCTTTTGAGTGCTCTTTTTGGCTCAGTTGCTCTTTTAAATGGCTTTTTATGGTTCAGTTGCTCACTTAAGTCAGTTAGGCTGCCTTCACACTGTTCGACACATGACACATGATAATCTAGTAGGCAATTATACCCCATATGAAATTCTATGAATTTGACAAGCTATTCAAATTTGAAACCTAACAAAACGTAGGACTACTAGACGTCATGTCTCATGTGTCAAACAGTGTGAAGGCAGCCTTACTCACTGTGATCAGTTACTCACATACTTGCTCTTTATTGTTCAGTTACACACTCATTTGTTTCTTTTTTAAATCAATAATCAAGTGTGCTAAGTTCTCTTAAAGTAAAGTCCACAACTGAGCAACAAAAGCACTGCACAACTGAACAAAATAGAGCAAGTGAGTAAGCAACTGTGTCAAAAAAGTGAACAACTGCACAAGCAAAAGTATCTACGAAAGAGCTTTCAAATTAAGATTTGTTTAATGCCAAAGAGCTTTACAACGAGCGTTAAGAGTACATTTATCAGGCCTGTTCCCGTTTCCGGTTCCGATTAATCGGAATTGGTAAGCGTTGTGAATTCTAAGAAACGATTAAAGAATTTGTTCGAATTCGGGATTTTGAAGTTAAAGGTCGAAAAACACAGTCGGTGTTGGAAAATTTCCATTCTGCATGATTTGATCGAAATCGAATACGGTTACAGGCCTGTATATGTTTCGTGAGTCAACCGTACTCTGTTTTACCCAACACTATTATGCAGTAACCAAAGAAGACAGCATTGTGTGAGAGCTTTTTCTACACAACAAAAAAAAGCTCTCTCATTGTTTCAGTGAATGCTGCTGATTTGTAGCTGCCTCATTTAGTTAATGCTTGACATGCGTTCTTCTGCGTGTATGTGTGTCACTTAGCAGCAGACATGAGAGAAAGAGAGAGCGCGAGCGAGCAAGCGAGCAAGGGTATTTGGAAAGCTCTTTAGATACCTGTGGCTTGAGCACACTGGCAAATATGCCCAAATCGATGGGAAACTCGGCCAACTTAGGAAAATAAAAGGTTAAAAATTCTCTTAATGCTTTGTGTTTTTTTTTGTTATCTTTTTTGCTGGAGCAACTTCAGCAGCCCACGCTGACAGTGGTTTTTGGTTTTGTTTTTAGTTTTCAAACTCCACACACTTACCTTTTCACCACTCGAATAGAAAAAGTACAAAAGTTTTACAATATTACAATGCTCCAATTTGCGCATTATTTGCAATTCACGATTCTGCAACAAAAGAGTAAATTGTATAAGTAAATTGTGCAACATATTTTCCCCCGCCTTTGTCGCGCACTCACCTTAAATCGTCTGTCTTGTAAAACTTTTTTGATTGCAACCAATTCACCGGTATCGCAAAGCTTCGCCTGAAATACAACACCAAAGCTTCCATTGCCAATGACTTTTGTGTCTGTATAGGAAACTTCTTGCACACGATCGGTACCCTGACCGGGCGTAGCGACAACTGTTGTAATTTTGGAACCATCGCGACCTAAAATTAGGAGAATTGATAATTAGTAAAGGTGTAAAAGATGTGTGGAAGATGTGTGTTCCCTAAACTTATACACATTTAGCCTGAAAATTAGTCCCAGTTAAAAATGTTAAAAAAATAAAAACCGGAGAGAATTGTCTGTTTCTGCCTCACTTTGCAGTTTGGTAAGGTGAGGCTAAAGCCCACTGATGACAGAATTGGCTCTTTTTGCGGTATAATGACAAAGTTGTTTTAAGAAGTCTTTAGCTTTTAAATCTAAAAGACTTTTGTAGACTTGGTTACAGCATAAAGTCCCTAGCTAAGACCGAAGAGTAAAATATTTCACAAAATTTTCTCAAAATCGCAATATTTTTTGCGAAAGTGAAACTGAGAACAAGTCTCAAGACTTTTTTTTAGATAATTAGGGCATCAATTCACAGTTAAAACTTGGCTAAGTTAAATCTTGTAATGTCTTTTTATATTAAAAATAAAGTTACCGGAAACGCCATAGAGAATAGTGTAGAAGACTTGGCTTGACCCCTTTGGAGGAGCCTTTATGGCCAAATGTTACATTTACAATTAGTGCATCAATCACAGTCAAAACATGGCTAAGCCAAATCTTGTAATGTTTTTTTTCAATTCCGCAACTAAAAGAAATTAGCGGAAGTGGAATAGAGATCAACAGGTAAAGACTTTTTAGATTTGGTAAATGTAAAATTGGCTAACAGCTCCTCCAACGGGGCGAAGAGCTTCTCCCATATTTTTTGTCTTATTGCTAAATTTTCCGCTCAAGAGCAAAAAGTTTAACGCCAAATTTAACGGAAGTTTGAGAATTTGTAGATCAACGCTAAATGACTTTATAGCAGGTGAATGAGTATGTGTAAGGGCGTATATTCTGTTGGTCTTTTTCTGCACATCATTTGATAAAAAGGCTGATAAAAGGTTGTAGAGATGGTTGTGGCATATGTTCCCCTTAAAAAGTTGATTAAGCTACCTGTTTGGGCTTCTGTTTAATTTCACTTGCGCAAAAGTGCAAATCGTTAGATTTTTGCGAAAGTGAAATTGAGAGCAAGGCTGATAAAATGTTGTAAAGATGTTCATGGTGCATATTCAAATCGCAAAATTTAAGCGGAAGTGTAATTCAATAGAGATGGTTACGACATATATTTCCCAACAACAGATGTCGAAGCCCATTTTTTTGCTTCTTCTTCTGAATTCCACTTCCGCTAAAGTGAAAATCGCAAAATTTAAGCGAAAGTGGAAGTAAGAACAAGGCTTATAGTATGTAATTGAGATAGTTAGGGCATATATTCCTAAGCAAAAGCTTCCTAAGCTAAACATTTGCGTCTTCTTCCTAATTCCATTATCGCAAAAGTGAAAATCGCAAAATTTAAGCGAAAGTGGAATTAAGAACAAGGCTTATAGTATGTTATTGAGATAGTTCAGGCATATATTCCTAAGCAAAAGCTTGCTAAGCTAAATATTTGCGTCTTCTTCTGAATTCCACTTCCGCAAAAGTAAAAATCGCAAAATTTAAGCGAAAGTGGAATTAAGAACAAGCTTATAGTATTGAGATAGTTAGGGCATATTTCCTAAGCAAAAGCTTCTAAGCTAAACATTTGCGTCTTCTTCTTAATTCCACTTCCGCAAAAGTAAAATCGCAAAATTTAAGCGAAAGTAAAGTTAGAACAAGGCTTATAGTATGTTATTGAGATAGTTAGGGCATATATTCCTAAGCAAAAGCTTGCTAAGCTAAACATTTGCGTCTTCTTCTTAATTCCACTTCCGCAAAAGTGAAAATCGCAAAATTTAAGCGAAAGTGGAATTAAGAACAAGGCTTATAGTATGTTATTGAGATAGTTAGGGCATATATTCCTAAGCAAAAGCTTGCTAAGCTGAACATTTGCGTCTTCTTCTTAATTCCACTTCCGCAAAAGTGAAAATCGCAAAATTTAAGCGAAAGTGGAATTAAGAACAAGGCTTATAGTATGTTATTGAGATAGTTAGGGCATATATTCCTAAGCAAAAGCTTGCTAAGCTAAACATTTGCGTCTTCTTCTTAATTCCACTTCCGCAAAAGTGAAAATCGCAAAATTTAAGCGAAAGTGGAATTAAGAACAAGGCTTATAGTATGTTTTTGAGATAGTTAAGGCATATATTCCTAAGTAAAACTTTTAGTTAACATTTGCGTCTTCTTCTTAATTCCCACTTCCGAAGTTAAAATCGCAAAATTTAAGCGAAAGGAAAATTAAGAACAAGGCTTATGGTATATTTTTAATATAGTTACGGCATAAATTCTTGTGTAAAAGCTTGATAAACTGAATATTTGAGTATTCTTCTCAATTCCACTTCCGCAAATGTGAAAATCGCAAAATTTAAGCGAAAGTGGAATTAAGAACAAGGCTTATAGTATGTTATTGAGATAGTTATGGCATATATTGTTTTGCAAATGGTTGCTAAGCTAAATATTTGATCTATATTCTCAATTCCACTTCCGCAAAAGTGAAAATCTCAAAATTTAAGTGGAAGTGAAATTGAGGACCAGTCTTATAGAATGCTGTAGAGGTGGTTATGGCCTATATTCCCTTGTAAAATCTGGATAAACTAAAAATTTAAAGTCTTCTTCTCAATTCCACTTACGCAAAAGTTTGAAATGAAGTCTGATACACCATTATAGATTATATTATAGAGAGCAAGGCTGATACAATGTTGTTGTAGAGATTTCAAGTGGAATTGAGGAAAAGTCTCATCGACTTTTATGTTCCACTACCTAAGACTGGTGACCTTTTCCAGGCTAGTTGGCATAGGAGTTTTTTTTTTGTAGTTTTTTTTTTTTTTGAAACTGTGGAGTACCTGTACTTTCCCAGGCGCCCTCTAATTTCTCCTTGCTTCTATCGACCTCCTTTGGAATGGACAATGCGACGCTGTGCTCGGGCCACAAATCATTCAATTTGCCGATTAATTGTTTCATGCCTAGGATGATCAGGGATCAGAGTATAAATATCACACGCACACGCACACACACACACACACTGAGCGCGACAAAGAGAGAGGGCAACATGCGGGAGCGGAGTAAGAACAACAACAACAACAACACTTGGGGAGAGGACGGCGGCACAAGCGGTTTATTAAGCGAATTTTAATTGCTCCGCCTTGGGCAATCCGTTTATATATATATGTACGTATGTAGATATGTAGATTATATGGCAAAAGATCGCAATAGCAAAAGCGATCTATTTTTTTCTGGTGTTTTTTTATAATTAATTTTGGCATTAGTGCAAGTTTCGAGCGGTGGCAGCTGCTGCTGCATTGCATCTACAGGGACATTGTGGGAAGGGTGACAGTTGAATGGTGATTGGTTGGGGAGGGGGTCATTGAGGGGGGGGGGGTGGGGGAGGGGGACTACTAAGCGCTTGTACTTGGATCCTTATACTGCTTGCTGCTGGCCAGGGTGGTGTTGACCGAGGAGCGCGGCTGCAATTTGGTCTTCTTGAGACTGGCCACCAGGGATGAGGTGGATGAGGAGGTGGTGGCAGCAGCAACAACAACACCAGCCTTAGCTGGTGGCAAATGCTTGCCATTGGCACGTCCACTCGAACCGGAGGTGGAGGATCCAGCAGCAGAGTCGCTTGTCGTCGAGTCGCTGGAGTCGCTGGCTGAGCTTGAGGACGACGAGGAGGAGCTGCTGCTTTCAGTGCCGGATTCGCTATCGGAATCATTGGAGTCCAGCTGCTTGAGGCCCTTGGCCAAAGCCTTGGCTGGCGGCACGGCGGAACGCCGCTTGGTTTTGCTCTTAACCGGCGGCTTGCGTGGCGGCATGGGTGTCCAGGGGCGACTGGTACTGGCCGCTGCGGCCGTGGCCACTTCGTGCGCCTGCCTCACTGCCTCAATCTCTGCTAGCGGGGCATTGTAGTAGTGCTGCTGCTGCTGATGATGCTGCTGGACTTCCAACGAGTTGGGACCCGAACTGGTGGCGCCATCCGACTCGCTGGCATCGTTCACCGCCGCCACCCGCTTCTTCTTGCGCACCACACGCACCACTTTGCGGAGCCGGGGTGGCGCCGTTACCGGCAACTGTGACTTATCCACTTTGACTGGGATTGGCCTAGTTAGCCGCGTCGAGTGAGTTTTATTTTTTGACCACTTGACCAACTTTTCACGCGGTCTCGCTCGACGTGTCAGATCAATCGATCTTCAAATAGAAATGCACAATAAAAAAAAGAATAGCACTAATCGGTCTATATATAAGACAGTTCATCTGAAGTATCCGTTCCGATCCGCTAATGGGCGATGCGATCGCTCGAACTTCCGTTGCACAATTGGCCAAAGCAATTTGCTGCCTCTTGGCAAAAGTCGTCGTTGCCGATGCCGCGTCTCCGTCGTCGTCGTTGGCGGCGTCGTCGTCGTCGTTGTGGTAGTCGAGGACGACCCGAATCCCAATCGTGTAAACTTGAGCCGCACACGCACGCACGCAGGCGACTTTAAACGCGGGCGCGTTTTAAAACGCTCGCCTCATGTGCAAAATTTCATAATTATTTCGGCCGCAAAACTAAAAACTTTTAATTGCAGCAAAAGCAACAACAACAACAACAACAACGGTCAGAGAAGACGAACAGCAGCCAAGCGCAGCGAAGCATGCGACAGTCCCTCCCGCATCCCGCACCCCTTCCCCCTCGAACCCTCTTTCTCTCACTGTTGATACCTGACAGCTCAATGCAGAAAATAGAGCAAAAGCAATCAAAGGATACGCGAGTTGAAATCAAAATTTATTTCATTTTAATGAATCAATTAACAAACAAAAACCCTCACACACACACACACACGCAGAGAGCCCACACTCATAGAAAGGCCAAGAAAATTTTTGGCCTACGTGGCATTGGCATTGTTTTTTTTTGGGGACAGACCCCGACCCAGACCAGACCACAAATATGCTGATACAAACTATTTTTAAGGGTCGAGACATATTTCCAGGCACGTCCCTATTTTTACTGTGTATACAACACCACTCTGCGGCCGCAAAGTCGACACACACACACTGACACTGTGTGGACAAACGGCCTGATCTTAGGTTCAATCCCAATACTAGACATATCATACAAAATTATCTGTCTCAGCGTTCCTTCTACGTCTGCAGCCCCGATGGCTCAGAGTCCCTCAGGAATCACTGCTAGCCCCTATTTTGTATAATATATATTAAGCCGACCTTCCAGATTTCGAAAGAGATCCAAGGTCTTCCTCAACTGCGCAAATCCAACCGTTGATTTACGCAGATGATATCCTTCTCCTAGCGTCCGGAGCACGGTTTGCCAGTGCAGAAACGGATTTAAATAATTATCTAGACGTCATATGCGAATACTTTGCTAAGTGGCGTCTAAAATTAAATGCAAATAAATAAGAAGGCGGCATATTCCGAGGTCCGGTTCGATCGGACTTATATGCGAAAATTTATATAAATGTTAGGACCCCGATAGCAATAAAGTCTGATATTAAGTATCTATGTGTCATATATGACCAGAAGTTAAACTTCAAGAGTCATATAAAGCATACCCTTAGAAGAGCTAAGATCCAACTTAGCCACATTAGCCATATATTCAGGCCTTTGGCGGCGAGCCCGACCGTCCCAAGGCCTGAACTTATTAGGACATGCTCCCTTGTGTACAAGAAACTAGTACAACCAATACTAGTTCATGGACACATAGCATGGTTCAATATAAAATCCAGGCAGATGGAAGAACTACGTCTCTTTGAGAGGCGGGTCATCCGTCGAGCCCTGGGCAGAGGAGCTAGAGACCCTCTCACGCTCCATTATATGCCAAATATTAGAAAAGTTCTTAGATAGCAACAGCAATAGCCCAAATCCCTTGATCGCAGATGCTGTGGCTCAGAGAAGGCTGCCGGCCAACTACTCTGTCCACTATCTGACAATAAACAATATAGAACATCTGAAAGAATTAGGAATTATTCACGATTCGGAGGGCAATCTCATTTTCTACCATAGAAAACGATTGTCCCTAGATCCGAATGAGTTAGTGTATAATATAAATCGGTAAAATTTTGACCCCATAGATTGGCTCAACTTCCCCGTCTCTTCCTTCCCCTGTAAATACCTCCCATATTTTCTTTTCTCCTCTTTTCAGCTTCTTTCTCTACTTTCAGCTTTTTTTCTCTCTTTCTCTTTTCAGTTATTAGTTTTCGTAGGTTGTTTCTTAGTTTTAGTTAAAAACCAAAAAATCTTAATTGTGATGCAGGTTTTTACACGGATTGTGGGTTTTCCTGTAACTTAAGCTTACATTTGAAATGTAAATTTTCTTTTCTTTTAGAAACATAAGCTAATCCTCTCTTATTTCCAGTTATAAACTTAGTAGTTCACCCCTATTGCCTTCGTCCTCATTAAGCACTTAGTGCCCTGGACAACATTAATTTTCAGTATTTTAGCTAGTCTTGGAGTAGTCGCCCAAGGCTAAACCATAACTTAGGTATAATTAACATGTGTTACCTTTAAGTTTTTTTCTAGACAATAAATAAGCTAAAAAAAAAAAAAAACATTTTTACACCCCCCTTTAAAAGCTATTTTTCCCACTGGAGCTGCCGATTGCGGGAGAATTTGTAATCTGGGGTGGTGGGAATTATACCATATTATTAGACAATAAATATGGTTATAACGATCGCTTGTAGAGCAAATCGCTTATAAGAAAATATCGCTTATATGCAAACATTATACATCAAATTAAAAATTTGCGTAATATTTTAATAGGATGTAAGCAAATTTTGCAACACAGTTCCTATAAGCTAACGAAAAAGCTAGATTTTAAATGACTTAAAAACCAACAATTATCATAAGATGCTTGCTGCGAAGGATAAAGCAAGGCTCCGCAACATCTCGTGCATTAAGAACAATGCAGGCGAAGTGTTGTAACCAATCCTCACAAGAAAAGGAATAGATATAGCACACATGTACACTTGAAGACATCACTGTTGTAGATTAACCAAATGCGCTATCCACACGGAATTTTTGATAGATCAGTTTTGCTCGCTAAGGCACAGGAGCTCGCCTTAAAGCTAAATGAAGACTATGCTTCAGATTGGAGCGGTCGTCAGAAATGCTGCAAACTAAATTCTATTAAGTTCGCAAAGATTCATAAAGAATCCAGTAAAAATAGTACAGCAAAATGAGCCGCTTTTAACTCAAATTATTTGCCGATGCCTCTAGATTGTACTTTAAGGCTCTACCAAACGGAATCAAGCTTTAAAAGGATTCAAACCACAGAAGCAATACTGATGTTTCAGTCCAATGAATCTCAAAGAAGTTGCAAGGTTCAATCTAAATAGATTCCGAGTACATTCAATGCGGCAGTGATCTTGCCTGATTTGGAATTATTTCGTAGGAGAATATTGTATTATCGTATCGTATTGAATAAAAATTAAAATCCATTTGAGGATAATTATTTTGCTCAATCTGAATATCTAAATATAATTTGGCCCTACTAAATTTGGATTTCCAAATTTGGATAAACCATGACATTTTTCTTATATAATAATAATATTACCGCTTTTGAAGACATTGAAGATCAGAACTTGGAAAATGCTAAAAAGAGCAACTACCAAACAAAAATAACAGATTTTTAAAAATCAATTTCTGTAAGATAATCTCATATTGAAAAGACTAAAAAAGTCGTGGTAAAGCCCTTATATAGCCACATTGAATCGTTAAGTGTTAGTTAAAAATAAAATGAACATAGTTCACTAAATTGTTTACATGCACATTTTGCTCACAACCGAGATTGTTATGCAAATGATTTGCATATAACAGACCACCGTTTAAATGCAAATATCCTATATCTAAATAATTCATTGCATCTCTCAGTGGCAAGATGGTTAAGTTTACAAAGCTTACCAAAAGGGGCACATCTTCCGTTAGTAATGAAGAAGACTCGAAAGCCAAATCGCTAATATATGTGACGTGAGAAGTATAACATTAAAAACAAACTAAGCACTTCTCGCCGAAGTATAAATAGTCGGTTATTGATGTAGGTTAAATAAGCGTAGGACGTTAACTAAAACAAAAACCTAAAAAAAGGTCACTTTTCGACGATAGTTCCTATGAGCAAAATATATCATCGATACCGGTCGTAAACATTTTACGTGCAGTAAAAAGAAGACTCTGTGCAAAGTTCAGCTCGATAGCTTTAAACTGAGACTAGTTTGTAGAAACAGACAGACGACGGACAGACAGAACAGTCAGCTCTCACCCTGCGTTGCAAACTCTCATATAATACCCTCTTTCACCCCAACGATTTTGCGTTACACCGTTTGAAGAAAAAGCGTTAAAAATGAGAGAAAATAAGTGTGTTTGCTGGCGGCGATTTTTTTTTTTTGCGTACACTTGGTTCAATCACTTTGTAATAAATTTGTAAATATGCCAAGTGGGCCAGTGCTGTCAGATGTCGAGAAAGGCCAAATTCTCGCGCTCAAAAGTGAGAAATTGTCTGAAAAATTGGTCGATCCGACAAGGTTGTGGAAATTTTTAGAAAAAAAAAAACTTAAAAAACCGAAGATAAATCAGTGTGACCAGCGCCGATTAGTGAGTGCTGCACGCAATTCATTAAAGACCGATAATGAATTAGCGGCTGAATGTGGCCTTAAGCACCAAGGTATGAAAGTCGCTAGAGATAACATGGGAATGGACTGGAGCAATGCAAATATTAATTATTCTTTTTAGATCAGCGATGGCCAGTGAGAGCGAGGCCAAAAAGTGTGAGACAGTATTGGTGTGCGAAAATAAAGCGCCGAGAATTTGCTTTGACCTAATCGCTTCGAACTCTGTCGAGCGAATGACGCCTTTCTGCTCTTTTGGTCTTAGCGTCGGCAAGCGTTCGGGTCATGTACGTGTGAATAGCAAAATGTTTTCGCCCACGGGGAGGAACCAAGGGCCATCGCTGTTCTACATCATTTTCTCGAATGAGAAACAGCTTAATTTGGACGGTCCTGATGGGTTTTCGCAATATTGGATTGGGATTTGAGGAAGGAACCCCTGTAAATTTCTAAGAGAAATTTTGGAGGAGGATCATTGATGGTTTGGGCTGCGTTCTGCGAGTGTAAATGCTTGGAGCTGGCATTTCCAAGCACTCATATCAACTCAAGGGAGTACGAGGACATTTTGCAAATGAATCTATTGCCTTTTCTTTGTTTTCCACTAGGAAAACGCAACAATATACGGCTTGAAGGCAATAATGTTGGGATTTTAGAGTGCCCCACGTGCATCCAATCCATGGAAAACCTGTGGACGTTGCTGGTCCAAAGAATTTATGCTCAAAGCCCTAAGTACAATGGTACTAAGGACCTCAAATTGGCCATAATTAAGGCATGGGAAGAACTGTCCCTTAGTGATCCCTTAGTATGCCGAATAGGATCTATGAGTTTAATTAGTGTTAAAGGAGGTTAAAGTGAATAAAAATATATAAATTAGTTAACATTTTTCTATAGTTTATTTAATTTAGTGAAGTGCGGCTATAGTAATGCACCTCTCACAAATCGAAAATGAAAAATAATAAAAATTAATAAAAAATAATAAAGAGAGGAAAGTGACTGAAGTGTGATTAAACAATGACTAGCATCATGTTTCACATCAAAGCCTTGTGAGTGTTTAACACACACCTTTTTTTCCTAGTCAACTTCTTGTCAAGCATAATTAGCCCTCAATATGTGAATTTGCAAAAGTGTGCAACGGCTGAATGTGCTGGCGCGTCATTCCATATGTAAAGTGCACAAGTTAGCAGCTTCAATTCCCAGTCAAGCCCGAAAAAATGTTCTGTGTTTTTCTGAAACTAGTCAGGTGGAGTGATTGGGATGAAGAAGCAGGAGCAATCCAAAGAGGTATGTCCCCGTTCCCTATTCCTCCCAAATGTGAGGAATCCGCTTACATCTCCAACCAAAATCAATCAAATCTTTTTCCCTAGTTGAGTTTACAATGTTTTTAAAAACGAAACAATATTAACTCAAACTCCCAGGACATTTTTATTCCTTCAATGAGTACACCTCGCGTGTTAACCATCCCCAAAAATTTTCTATAATGTTCAGGTAGGGCAAGTATCTCGTCCAATTTAGCAATTTCACTTTTTGAAATCCTCAATCCAGAACTTTACGATCGTGGCTGTGTGGATAGGTGCGTTATCCTAATGGAACTTCGATTTCAAGCATCCATAAATAGACTTGGGTAGTTTTTAAAAACAGAAATGGGTTCCAGGGAGATATTACAACATCTCTAAGGAGCGTTTCTCCGTCTGGGTTTTTCTTCGCTTGATTTATAGAGTTTTTGTCAAAAAATTCCTTTTCTGACCCTTTACTGCGGCTTTTTAGATTATTCTAATTTCATTCTTTTTACTGCAATCTGAGTTATTTGTATATTTAAAAGCCTTTTCCCACTAAATCGTTTGCATATCGTCTCGTCAATTGACTCTATTATATACAAATATTTCCATTAAAAGTGGAAAATTTTTCAAATGTTCCTCCCCTTCCCCCCCCCTTTCTCCTCGCCTTGCCGTAGCCTTATAAAGCAATGTTTATGCGAGAACATTATAAACCATTTTTGGCTTATGCAGCAAATTAATCATATTATCAAGTCGCCCACCCCATTCGATACTCAATCAACGGAGCGCTGCGCTCGTCATGTACAACATACTCAGTTTTTAGCTATAAACATTGAAAAACTATACCCAGCGAGAGCAGCAGGAGGAGGAGGAGGAGGAGGAGCCGTTGTGTAGGGGGAGCTGTCTAAATAGAAAAGCAACGACGACGGCAACTAATCGATATACAAGCAGTTGGCACCAGAGTCAACTGCAGACGGCGGGAGGATGGAGGGCAGGCGCGGCGTGAATGTGGTGTAAGAGGGTGTTATCGTTGTCGCATGCAAATAGGATGACGCAGCAGAAAGTGGAGGAGCAGAAGAAGTCGCAGCAGGGCAGGGGGAAGAAACCGCAGACGAGTCGGGAGAGAAACAATAACAATAAACAGAAGCCGAAACAGAATCAAAGTCAGAGACAGGCACAGCCCTACCCAGTCCGTCCATCAGTCCATGAGTCCACGAGTCCACCAGTCCAGTTCAGTCATCGCCAGTTGCCAAGGAGGGGACACGTGATAAAAGTAAATTAACAAAACGAAACGAAACGATTGTGGCTAAAATTAAATGCTGACTTCTTTACCCAAAAAAAAAAAACACACAACCAACCACCCAAAGCATTGCAACGGGGAAGGAGGAGGAGCTTGGGAAACTTAAGGGAGAAACATGGTAAAGTAAATTCTAGAAAGCGGCAACCCTTAAAAGCCCAAGTTTAAAAGGTGACAACTCTTTGATTCTCAGAACCAGGTCAGGAAATACGACCAAGTTTGGTCCAAAAAAACAAAAATTTACCATAAATGAAAGTGGGAGTGGATCGCCCTGCCTGTGGACACCGGAACCAGATGTCTGCGTTTAAACTATCCAGCTTCTTGCAGACTAGAGCACAATAGGAATGACTAAAGATCGATGGGAAAACGTTTCCGACTTACTTTAACGTTACAAAAAGGGACACATATTGATTCTGGTAGAGACCCTGACGCATGACTTTTGTAGAAGAGGGGGAAACAGTACAGCACTTTTTCTCTGACATTGCAACGGCCTTGAGTAGAACAAGTCTTTGGACACTTGTTCAACTTCTTCTACTCAATCTCTCGCAGACAATCGAACTATAGATCCCAGCTCTACTTAAGTTAAGGAATTAATATGGTTAAACAGTGACTTTTCGATCTCAGACATCGCAATTTAAACTAACCTTATCCAACTTTATTTGATAGGCTTTAGTCCCGCTCATTGGATATAAACGATTGATAGTAGTATTTCAGATCCATACCCAGCTGCCCCAGACCACCACTATATTCCGTCTACTTTCGTCTCTATTCCTAAGAAACAAGTCCTGTACCATTTCCCACCTCAAATAATTTTATATCACACCTTAAAATTATTAGTTTGTACTAACTGTATACCCAATTATCCTTAGCATTATCTGAATATGTTTCTTTTAGGCCTTTACGGACACTCAAAGTACCGAACAGTTTCATACAAAAATTGAGGAAAGAAGAAGCAGGAAGTAACGATTTCGCCACACATTTTTCAAGTTTTACAGTTTGTAAATAGGCCGCTATACTTAAAACGAGCATTCAGTTTCGCATTTTGGTCTGGTTTTTTCGTTTCACGTCACTGACCGAAAAACAAAAACAAAACGCGCTCGGGCTTCCCTTAACCGAATTGAAGCTGCAATTTCGCTCACTGCTCGGTGGCCGTGGTTGAACACACAGCACTGATCGGTCTGAGAGCAACCTTATACCAGGCCCAATTCAGTCAATCGGTCATCAAATGCGGTCTTCACGAAGACCGAACTTTAAATATGTTACGTTCAAAAGGTTGCAGACTCAAGAGAGCGCCACAGTTAAGCATAAACAGAGAGCGAGTCAGCGTGAGAAAAAACGAGAGAAGGCATATAGTTTTTCGCACACATTCATATTGTAAGCCGAGCCTAAGCAGTCAGAGTACACACCAATGCATACATACGAAGAAGACCTTTTGAATGCGTGAATTTTGCAAAAAGGGCCCGAGATAGACGTGACAGAAAAAAGATAAAAATATGTGTTTCTCTCCTCTCACAACCAAAGAGAGGCAGAGAGCGAAGTTAAAGGTTGCTTTACGACCTCTATTCAATGTGATCGCGCAAGAGCGGTTGTTGTCTGGCACAGGCAAACGGGGGACCGATTTTGCGACCTCTGCTCAACAGTGACTTGACAAAGACTAATCAGTGACTTGACAGTAACTAAACAGTGACTTAACAGTGACTTGACAGTGTCTTGACAGTGTCTTGACAGTGACTAAACAGTGACAAGCAGTGACTTGACAGTGAGTTGACAATGTCTAAACAGTGACTAATCCGTGACTTATTAGTGACTTGACAGTGACTTATCAGTGACTAAACAGTGACTAAACAGTGACTTGGCAGTAACTGAACAGTGATTTAACAGTGACTTGACAGTGGCTTGACAGTGACTTATCAGTGACTTGACAGTGACTTGACAGTGGCTTGACAATGTCTAAAAAGTGACTCGACAGTGACTAATCAGTGACTAAACATATATTAAACACCCCTTAAACCGACGTTAAACAGCTTTTAAATTTAGCATCATGTTTCACATAAAAGCCTCGTGAGTGTTCAGGTTACTCACACCTATTTTTTATTTTATAGGACCAAAAACATGGTTAGAAATATAGACATTGGCCTTGTTCACCAGCATACATCAAACATCATCCATCAAAAAACGTTAATTGGCTCTTGTTGAACGCTTTTATGAAATTTTAAGGCAAAAGTGTTATGCGTGAAAGCTATCGTTTTGATTTTAATCAAAATTACAAAAATTAGCAACTTCAACAATTGAACTAGATCCATCGATTTTTTCGTCATCGATTTGTGCTGGTGAACACGGCCAATGTTAAAAACGCCTAAAAACTGTAACTCGATGGACTTGTGAACCCACGACTTCGGCGTTCTAAGCGAATGTCTTGTCGCTGGGCTACAGGGCTTGTTGCCAGCGGCGTATCGTAATGCTTATTTAAGCACTTTATTCTTAAGCGGTTAATTTTTTACTATCAGGCCTGTTCCCGCTTCCGAATTCGAGTAATCTATGGCTGCCTTCACACTGTTCGACACATGACCCATGATAACCTAGTAGTTCTGATTTTTTTTAGGTTTTAAATTTGAATAGCTTGTCAAACTCATAGAATTTCATGGGGAGATTAGGCCTACTAGATGTCATGGGTCATGTGTCGAAAAGTGTGTAGGCAGCCTAATTCTAAGAAACGATTACAGAATTTGGTCGAATCTTTTGGCCACCTAGAGTATCGATTGAAGGTAATTAGGATTATGAAGTTAAAAATTGAATAACACAGTCGGTTTTTGGAAGAGAGAACATTTTACAATTCCGATTCCGCATGATTTGATCGAAATCGAAAACGGAAACAGGCCTGTATGATTTTATCGCTGTCTCCCGCGTGAGCTTGGTAGTCGAGTGGGCTAAGATGACGTCCTTGTGTTTCAGTCTTCGAGGTCCTGAGTTTCAACTCCCAGACAAGGTAAAATACGTGACTTGAAACGGTTTATTTCGGTTAACGGTTTCAGTATTAAGCCGTGCTTTAAACAGTTGAACTATCATTGACGCCACTCAGTTTCCCGTCGCCCTTCTTGTACTTTCAAGCCATCAGCAATCAACTGAAGTTAGTATAAAAAACGAGAAGGCCAAGCTAACTTCGTCATTGCCGAAGTTTTTATTCCCTTGCAAATTTTTAATACATCAAAGTTTAAGAACTTCGGCTATATTCATCCGATTTTGATAAAAATAGCTAACATTGTGTTAAAAACACATGAAATATTCATTGAAATTTTTCATAGGACATATGATAAAACCAACTTTTCGACCGATAGTTCCTATGCCAGCTATAAGATATAGAAAACAAATTAGACCAAAACTTCCAAAATCTTCTTAGGACTACGTATGGAATAATAGTTTGAAGTTTTAATTTGAACAAAATCAGTAATTTCTAAACGACTGATTGACCGATAGTTCCTATGGACCTAGCTTTAGATGATGATCGACTCACTGTCTAACCTTAGAAACTCAAATTAAGAGAGATGTTCCAATGTCTGTTAATATTTTGTATTAAAAGGAAATTCAGAAAATGTAACGTTCCGTCCACCTTTTGATTTTAACAAGTAAGAAAATCGATCAAGTATATGTTTCACGTCTGCAGTAGGGTTGTCAATATTTGATCGATATATTGATATATCGATATTTTTGTTGAATATATTGATAAGGGTTATTCCGATATGATCATTTTTCTGTCGATATAGGCGAGTGTCGATATTTTTATAAACGATATATCAGACAAAATTACTATGGTAGTTGCAGGAGGACAATATCAAAAACCTAGAACCGAGGAAAATTCTGATTTTTGTACAGGAAATAGGGCTGCTAGAGGAGGTTATAACTTCAAAAGAGTACAATGGACCACGATTGGTCACCAATAACTTATTTTCTTCGTAAAAGTTCGATTTCTAAGTGGAATAAAAAAATTAGTTTTTTTCAGTCCTGTTGGAAAAGACAAAATCCTTAAATCTCCTTAATATTTGAGGTCGATTTGCACCTGTTATCCTATTGGAAAGACAAGATATAATGGACGCTAAAAATGGTCATTAGTAGTCTTATGGTGAAGACGTTCATTTAAAACCTTTCAGTTATCTAAGGCTTTTAAAAAACCTGATATATAATATATCGATGTTTTTGTACGCGATATATCAAATATCGATATTGAACACTTATATTTTTGATATTATCGATATGGATGTTTTAAGAAATATCGACAACCCTAGGCTGCAGTAGCTGCGCAAGCGAACAGACCAAAAAAACCAACAGACGGACATATTGAAACGGTATTAACCAAACTAGAAAGTATCTGCTAAAGGTTTGGTATAGTTTGGTTTTGGTTCGGTTCATATCCCAGAAATATAATATTTTAGTTTCAGCTCACCCGGCAAGAACGGGCAATGTAACAAATTCAAAAATGACCGTACATCGAATTAAAACTATCGAATGTCTAACGAGAAATGAGATAAGGCAAAATGCAGTTGTGGTGGGGAAGTAAAATTTAACCTAACCATCCCCAAAAGCCAACTCATTTCAGCAGTTTGGTCCTTCGAGCCGTATAATTGCCAAACTAGTAAAAGTTTCAAAATAAATATTCTTTTTGAGAAGTAATTGAAGCAAATTTCATGCACAAAATTTCAAAAGTAATTCTTTCTTTTAGTTTTACTTTTAGTTTGAATGCGTTTTTCTTTTTTTAGATTTTGAAACAATTTTGTATGCTTTTTTTTGGTTACCTGCCCGTCTGTCCATCAAACTGTTGGGGGAATGTGACGACACGGGGCAAGATCACGAGATGCCCAAGAAGACAGCAGCACACAGCTGAGGAGGCACTTCTTGGCAGACATCATTATCATCAAGAATCATTGTCAAATCCAACGACACAAATCTCTGTCAGTCAGCACAGCTGCTACGGTTTGGCTCTTTGGTAATATTCTATAGTGCATACTTTTAGGTGCTCACCCAAAAAGAAGCCGCAAAAATGTGACAACAACAAAATTGCATAAACAGCAAGTCAGTCAGCCAGCCAGCCAGCCATGTGGAAGCCATTTTCTATGCTCATTCAGAGCAGAACACCCACAATCGATAGGGAGGTACAGAGCGAGGGGAAGAGAGAGAGAGAGAGGGTAGCTTTTGAGCAGCTGTGCAAATAAAATGGCAAACGAGAAGTTGTAACAGCTCAGCATGGGCGGCAAAAAATAAAATTCATAATGGAATAATTATAAACAAAAAAATAAACACTAAGCTTGAAAGTTACAGTGAAGACTACTAGAAGGCTTTTTATTCATTTCCTTCCTAGCGAAATGTTATGTTAGCAGACCTCTGTTAATCTCAATTGAGTCAAACATTAAATGAGAGAGCTTTTTCATAACGAGCGGTTGTTAATCTTTGACAGAGTGAAACATGTTTAGGGTTCCCCAAGAAGATGTGACTGTGTCTCTTTCTAACACTCAGTAAAGCATGACTGCGGCAAGCATTCGGTGTGAATTGGAGAGAATATTCGTTCCCCAGGGACCATGGCTGGGAAACTCTGATTTAGTCACTGTTAAATCACTGTTAAGTCTCTTGTACCTGTCATAAGCTAAGAAAACGCACTTCTCTGCTTTTCTGCACACAACTAAAAACGACAAATTGTTCACAAAAGTGTTAGATTAAAAGTAAAAAGGACTTTTGAAAGAGAAGTTAGAATCGTTCTTAGTATTTTTGGACTGATCTCAAATAAATGGTCCGTTTCTCCCGACGCAGTTTACGAGATATTTGATAAACGTTTTAGCGGGATCATAATTTGTTCTGGCACTTATCCCTTCCAACAAAATTGATTAATAGCTGTTGAAAGTTACAGAAAACAAAAGTATTATAAACTAAGTAATTAATCCCTTTTGCCCGTTATTGCCCCTTTTCGAAAAAATATCAACTTAATCATAATATAATAGGTGAATAACACCGAAAATAATAAAATTTATGTCCAGAAATTGCCAGTAATTTATGTTAAGTGCAACACTATAACCGCACTTTGGTTTGCGCTTTGTGAGCATAGGCCGGGGGCACTGAAACGCACATGACCGTTTTTGATCAGTGGTTTCTACTGTACATAGAGAGTGTTGAGCATTTTGTTTTTGTCTTAGAAGGGGGAAACACCATCCACAGAGTAATGACATGTATTGCCTTGATATAAAGCTTTACTTAAACTTTAAAGCGGAAATGATTGGCACATACTGGAGATCAGTCGTACATATATATGTATATATTTAAAAAAAAAAATGAAAAATCATGCTGCGTTGTTGCTGGCTGATAAGTGAAAGCGGCGGCAACTGCCCTCCACCCCCGTCCACCGTTCATCAGGCCATATAGTTGAAACTGATAAGAGCGTCAGTAAAGGCAACAACAAGTGATTGTTCTCTTTCTTCAAAGGAAATTTTCTAGATTTTGTTTGTCAAGTGCATCTCTCTCTCTCGCTTTATATGATGCTGCTCTGCTGATTACTGATAACAACTGGAAATGAATTGCATGATCAGGTTATCAACATCTTGTTTTGTTATTTTATGGGCTCCATATAAACCGATTCGCTATTGCTCTGTCTCCGTGTTAATCACGCGCTCGGCCCACGAAACTTTTTCCAAAAATAATGCTTAATACATAGAACATAACACATCTACATATACGTATATGTACAATCTATATAAAGCTACAAATATAGAATAAATGGAGGCGTGTCTCTGTTATTTGCTGTCGATTATTTTTGCATTAAAAATAAAAATATTTGTGAACTTGTTTTTGCTGCTGATTTGATTTGAAATTCTTTTCTTTCTCTGTGTGTGTGTGTCAACAAGACGACAACAACCAGGAGACAACAGGCCAGGCAATGACAGCTGTTTCTTATAACCCCGTCAGAATCTTCACCTCCTGTTTTTGCCCTCAGCTGGTTATTTGTGTCAATTTGTGCCAATGGCACTTGTGTGTGCGATGCGGCATACGCAAATCACTTGTTTACTTATGTCAACCACTTCTCTGCCTCTACACCCTCCCTCCTCCTACACACAAATGGCTAAAGAAAGACTCTGCTGCCATTTGGACCTGTTGAATGAAAGGGACTTCTAATGAATCAGCGATGGTCTAATCAATCCTCTCAAAACGCAATTAAATGTAAACAAACAACGACGATAAAAGGCAAAGAACGGATGGTTGTTGTTTTTGAGATATGAATCAAATGAGAAATGGAAAATAAAACATTTGCGGTGGGCAGCCTTATAGCCCTTCTTTTCTATTTCCACGACGCAATTGATATTACAACAAACACACGCTGCATCGCGTTGATCAAAAGCAAATGACAAAAATCAGACCCTTTGTACCCTTTCCGTTATTTCTGCTGCCCACCGCTGGTCTATACTGTACGGCTTGAATGAAAGTCTAGTTAAAAGGTTTAAATTTTGAATGTTTCCCATTGTCTAGTTATGAGTTAATAAATAAATTCAAATTTTTGGAAATTTTTAAGTCATATTCATAAAGTATGAAGTGTAACTTGGCAACTTTTAGCCCAATTGTTGCTACATACAACGCAAATTTCAATATTAAAACAAGTAAGAGCGTTGCAGTCGAGTGACTTGACTCCGAAATACCCTGTACAATTGAGACACACATACAACATACTCGCAGCAGTACATGCGCGCTGGTCATGGACGTTGGCAATGCATTCAACTCGGCAAACTGGAACCATATCCTCAAAGCCATGCCACATTACCCTCATTAAAATAGTTGCACAATATTTGGAGAACAGAGTACAGACCTATAACTTCACAGGCGGAGTTCCACAAGGCCAAATAGGCCCTATCCTACGGAACGTCAAGTACATCGGAAAGACGCTGGAAGAAGTAACCTATCAGAAGCTGGCTCCGGCAGGTAGGATTAAGCCTCGCAGAACACAGAGAAGAGCATTGAAATAGCGCGAGGAAGCGGTCAGCTGATCACCTAAAGTACCTGCGGATACTAATCGACAGGAGGCTAAATATTTGTGGTCACCTTCAGTACGCTGGGAAGAAAACAGCAAAATCGTCAGCTGCACTGGCTAGGCTGATGCCAAACATGGCTGCGCCGGTGCGGAGGCAACGGAAAAGCCAGAAAGACACATCGACCGTGTTCAGCAAAACAACTTGCTCCATGATCAAGTATAAATTTGCAATAATCTTCCCACTAAACTTGAGTAATGCGGCATCATAATAACCAATTTGGGGTATCATGATACAGGAGCATTTATCAAAGAAATAGTATGCTACTTTAAAGTGATACCGCTCCCTCCAACAGCAAACAACTACTAGATGCAAAAATTTTTTCTGATACCTGCTCAGGGATCAAATATTCTGCTGAACAAGCTCATCGACGTATGTCAATTCAACTCATAATAAGCGCAGCGTAAGCCATCGACCAGGACGGACAGGAATAGGAGTCTCCGAGCATGGCAAGAGAGTTGGGAAGAGTTGAGACAGGTCGGATACAGGAGGTTGGACCCACCACCTCATTCCGAATATAGAGAAGCCATAGAGAAGTAAACCACAACCAGATGTTTTAGGGAGTACCTACACCGCTTTCCTGCACTAACGGAAATCAAGTCTGCAAAACATGTGGTGTTTGAGTGTCAGAGGTTCTGCGAGGAGAGAATAGCGGGGGGAGAGCCTTTCACGCCGAGAGGACTGCTCAGAAGGATGATAAGTTCGCAGAATATGTGGGAAACCGCGGCATCGCTCATCTCGACAATAATGATACCTTAATTGGCAGTCCCGGCGGGGAAGAAGCAGGTCAGCAAGCGACTGGTGGTGTTCCATAGAACGAATCGGTCATACTAAATGCAACGGGGCATGGCGTATCTTTGAAAGATCACCCAACCATGGTTCGCATAAAAAAAACACACACACACACTGACTCATACGCTTAGCTTTTTAAAATAGCCACCTTCCCTCTCTTTTTAGCTAAATTGTTTCACATTTAACCTTGATAATAAAACATAATGGCTATTCTTAAATAACCAAACTTTATCAACACTCGACCACCAAATCTTCAGCACGTACGGCCCCCGACAGAATCGTTTGGGTCTCGCGCCGAGCTTTGGCTTAAATTGTTTCGTGTATAACTGTGGTGTTTTTGCTCGGATCTTATTGCGCTTTTTAGAATAGATACATCTAAGTTCTAAAATTGTGGCTTTGACAGTTTATTTGCGGTTTAAGGAGGAAGGGGGAGGGGAAATTTTGCAAATCTGAAAAAAACAATCTGGGAAATTTGTGTCTATCTCTTATAGTCTCTGAGATCGACGCGTTCATACAGACAGGCAGACAGACATGCTTAAATCGACTAAGCTGTTGATGCTGATCAAGAATATATATGTCGTGGATCACAGTCTAATGTTACACACACGAGGACGTGTGAAATGTCAGGATAGCCGTGTCGTAGATTCCAGAAATTGTTACCTTTAATTTTGAATGTTAACTATGAAATGTTAATAAAGACAGTTATTTAACAGAGTCGTTATATTCTACCAGGGTTACCACTGGGAGCAAGGTGTCAGGCAAGTATTGCCTGTGCCGAGCATGGCCCGAGAGTGTTGAAAGTGTCCACTGACAGGTATAAAAGTCAGTGACAAGCATGGAAGAAGCAGAGCACCAATAAGGTGACAGATGACAAGTCTTCCCGTTTTTTCTATCCGGTTGTGCGAGTCGGAGAGTGCTGACGTGTACTCGTGACAGACTAAACTAAATTAAATCAAAGACATTTCTCGGGACTTGCTGTGCTACTAGTGTTTCCTTATCATGGACCGTCTTAACGCTCTGACATATAATATACTTTATAGCGTCGGAAATGATTCCTTCTCCCTATTACATACATTTGCACAACTTCATGATCCCCTTTAATTCATTTTCAATAAGTACAAGGCGTATAAAAATAATGTTGTTTACATTTACAAAAATAAATTTTGCTTGTCTAAATTGTTGATGTAGGAAATTTTTGCTAAATCGTTTTTCTCCTAAACGATAGAAATTTCTGGCACACAGAGTGGAAGAGATTTCCATAACATCTACAATAATTTGTCGTATACTTGACTTTCAAGCTAAATTTTGATTAGATTTGTGTTCTAGCACTGATTAGAGTTGGTTTATCGGCCAAAACAGTTACCAAAACGTCTACCTGTTATTCGTTTTCGGTTTAAACTCATGCAAAGTGCACTAATCTGGAATGACAATGGAGGAAACAAATCTAATCTAAGTCTAGTCTAAGAAAGTACAGAGAATTGAATAGTCGGAATAAGAGACCATTAGAGCAGAGCCCCTGGAGGCCAAACACACTAAATGCTTACAGAAGTCAGGTATCACTGAGGGGGGACGACTACATAATTTCGACGAAAAAAACATGACACCATTTTGAGCGAATATACCAAATATAAACCAAAGTTTATATACCCAGTGCAGCTTGTATAGTTTTATATATAGGGCCGATTTCTCATCTTCCAGATAGCTGCTATGTGAGGTGAGATAAAGCTATCTGTCACATAAACTAACTAATAACACAGTAAATTCAAGTTTTATCTGACACATAGCCGCTATCTGTTCTAAATAGGGGTGCCTAAGCCCATTCCTCAAGCCACGCATTCCTTGTTCTTTGACGCAAGGGTAAAGCTGGCGCGTATGCGTGCAACAACAAATTCATATGCGTGCTTTGTTATCTTTCCTTCCGAGCTAAGGTTTTGTTGTGGGCGCATTCAGACTTGCAACATTAGCATCATATGTGACTCTCTTCTATGTTTTTGGTAAATTATAAAGCAACAACAATGTTGCTTATGCAAATCGGGTTTCTCTTTCTATTCTTGTGGTTGTTTTTTTTGTGATTTTCATACAACAATTTCATTTAAAAATTGTGATAAAGCAGATTGAAAACAAATACTACAAATAGCATTAAAAACAAAGAGTTTTTCCGGCGAAGACTATTATTCATATACACAGTTGTCCAGATTTTAATGAAAACTTGGAATTATTCATAACAAAGAATACAAAGTTTGGAGAAATAAAAAACCTAGAATGGTATGGCGCTTTCTCAGTGCACTCTCAGCTCTATTCAGAAACCTTAAGTGTGCTGTTGTCACTTGAAACGGTGGTGTCAGCGCTAATCTGTTGCGAGCGATTCTTGTTACACTAACAACAATTTAATGCTATTACAAAAAGTCATGTTTGTGACATAAGCTCAGTTATCTAAATATGAGATTTCGACTGTTCAAGTTTGAACATTCTCCGGGGACCTAAAATACGACAGCCACTTATCCAGTAATCTTCTAACTCAACGTTAGGATCGTGGTTGAGTCTCATGTTCAAATTTGAACACTCGCATACTACCATTCTGTGTGTGTAATGTTTATGTTTACTCTCGCGCTCTGAACAAAAGCGCTTAGTTCAGAATGTTGGCTGAGCGCCATACCTGTTAAAGTTGTAGCATGAGCTATAAGTTATATAGTCATCCTATTCGGATAGTCTATGTGTATTTCAGGACTTTGTGTAAAAACTGAGGGAGGAGATAGCATAGAAACAGACGGAAATGGCTATAACATTTGGACAATTTTAATATACCAACTGGAATTGTTGATTTGGCAGTCTTTGTAGATTTGATGAATAAACATATTAATAATTTGTTTTATAATTTATCAGCATATCCATAATCTGCACAACCAATTCTGGTCTAAGAGTGGTGCATGGAAGCTCTCATCATTTAATTACATTTAAATTAATTAACCATTTATCACCAAATATAACAAAGATTCCACATTTTACTCAACAAAATGGTTTAGTTGGTGAAATTAACCAAATCTGCAAACAAAACACGACTAATTGACCCAAATTTTATGAAAAATATTGGCCGAAAATGGGGGGAAGACCACATCTGGAGAATCAGTGTTTTTAGCGTTTGCTGCTGATGTCGGATTTTGCTATAAGCCTGCCTTTGGGATTCCCAAGCGTTCATAGCAATTCTGTCATGAGGTAACTTCTGCCAACACACTAAGGACAGGCGCAGACAGCTGAAGATTGAATTGGTATTCATGAAATAGCGCTATACTGTCAACCAGCCTCCTTTGTGTTGTTGTGGGTGGACAAAATCATAACTTAAATGACATAGAGCCTGACTAAAAAGTTCTACGATTTTCAATCAAAAAGGTCACTAAAACAATCACTTTGCAATCTGGATGCATAAAATAATGTCCTTGAAATTTCCCTCTCATTTTCAAAGGAGCAAATTCGAGATTGGGCTTCCAATCTGAACTCTTTGCTCAATTTTGAGACCATGGTAATTGCTGTGTAGCTTTTTTTTGACAGACTGTGAATTTTGCTGTTATTTGAGAGTCAAAGCTTGATTCGTGAATGTAAATCAAAATAAAAATGTCAAGACAAAGTGTACAACAGGCACTGATTAAGGAAAAAATGGACATGGCCCTTCATGAAATAGAATGCATCGATAATAGGTGTTAAAATCACTTTAGGTATGGACCTAATGTCGAATTGATATAATGCTTTGTGTCGACTGTATTTGGACCCCAAATGGAACTTGAGTTTTGGAGGATTGCACTTTTATACACTTAAAAGTGTATTATAATTTTGCCCAGAAGTTTGCAACGCATAGAAGGAATCATCTCCGACCACATAAGGTATATATATTCTTGATCAGCATGATATATATTAAGAGACAACGTAATAAAATCAGAGAATCAATCCGTATACCGAAAAGAACCGATTAAAACTCAGAACCGGAACCGATATTTGAAATGTTTTGTATACCGGTAACCGAGAACCGATATTCTTGCAATCGAAAAATACCTAAACGTTGTACCGGTACGGTTTCGGTTCTGAGCAACAACTAGACTGCACAGCTTACACTTGATTTTGGGGAACTTTTACGTAATTTGGTTAATTCGCATGCTTTCAAAGCAATAGTCTGGGTCGGTAAATCTTTTGTAGAAGAACGGGAAACCAGTCTCTTCGAAAATCCTTCATCCTATATTCTAAGATCCTCATTAGAATGTTATTAATGTAACCTTAGAACAAAAAGGTACTTGTGTTATCCATTTCTCTTCAACTAAAACGTAATGAGGAAGGCTACAAACCTCTAAAATTCTAAAGAAGGTTCAGGCAGGGTGTTCAAACCCCTTGGAAATTGTTAGGTTCGCTTCTCAAACCGGTTCCTTTACTTATCAAACCCAATGTTTTGGTTCGAAGCTTGGTTCATGAATTCTGATATCGTTCAGATATTTTTTGGAAAGGAAGCTTTCAGCAAACGATGCGTTTATCAATACCCCAATGGACCTCATTCATTAGTTCTCTTCCAGGGCCGCACCTTCTATGTAAATAATATGCAGTTTGGATATCATTTTGAAATGTTAATGCTCTGATTTAGCAATATAAAGTATTTTTTAAATATTTTATTGTGATACAAAGCTGAGTCGATTAAGCTTTGTTCGTCCGTCTGTCTATTTCTACGCGAACTAGTCCCTCAGTTTTGAAGCTATCGAGCTGAAACTTTGCACAGAGTCTTCTTTTGACTGCACGCTGCTAATATGTCGGAACCGACCGGATCGGATGACTACTTCTTGTAGCTGCCATACAAATGATTGGTGAGAAAACCGTTTTGTTCTCAATATTTCCGCTCTCAAACACGGTCATGGGTAATATTAAATGTTTTTAAGCTGATCTGCGAAGTTTGGTCGAAGTCGCTATCCGTTGAGACCAGCTATTTCAAGTGTATCAAAACTTTGGCACAGACCAAGTTAGCTTTGCCTTTCTCGTTTTCGTTTAGAGTCGTCAAATGAAATAGGTCTGGTTAGATATATTTATTTATTTACTGAACATTTGATTTGAATTTATTTTGGTGTGACCGCATATTTTGAAGACAAAAATCTCGAAGTGACTCTTTGAATACTTGAAATAATCTTATAACACTTCGACTCTGTACACTTTAACGAGTTTCTTCTTCTGTATTACGAGTACTAGAATATGAAGATAAAGATATAAAGGGTATTATATTACTTTATCTTTATATTTTGTAAAATATATTAAAATTGTTTACCCAAGTCTAACAAGCGATTTGCTTTCTCAACGCTAGCAAAGAATGTCAAATGAAAATATTTGAGCAAAATCATCGATAGTTTAACACAAAACCAATTATTTCGATATATGTATAGAACTATCGATGTTTTTGCAGCCTTTATAAAACACAAAACATTTCACAAGTCTACTCACAAATCGCAAAAGATGTTCGATCCGGCTCGAAGGACCAATGAGTTGTTTCTGGGGGTTCTTTAACAAGACTTGTAGAAAGGAGTTGCCTTCTCAACGTTTTGTTTAAATTTTTATGCGTTTTCTCTGACCTTATATTCGATAACCAAGGAAAGATATCGATAAATCTTAAAGTTTGGGAACGATGGAATTGACCTAATCTAAGCGATTTGGTAGATAAATGTATAAAAAAGCTCCTCCGGCGAACGACAAAAGTCGTTTCTAGGGGTTTCTTTAACAAGACTTGTAGAAAGGTGGGGATTGCCTTCTCAATTTAGTTTTGGGTTCGTACAATTTTTCAATGCGGTTTTCTCAGAGTGACCTTATATTTTGATAACCTTTAGATAGCATGAAGCCAATTTTGGTAAATATGGCCTAATCTAAACGATCTGGTAGATAAATGTTATAAATAAGCTAAAGAACGTCCTAGCTAAAGTTTGAAACGTGCTTTGTTTCGAGTTTTTCGTGCTCAAGTCGTGCCTGGGCTACAATTCCTTCCCGTTTCAACAGTATTTTCGCGCAAAAATGTGTACAAGTTTAGCTCACCCGTTTACCGGATTTACCACTAGAGAATTTACAAAGCTTGGGAACCATCACTTACCTAGAAAGAGAGAGAGAGAAACGAGAGAAGGAATTGGATTAGTTCCACATATCATCATAATAATCTCTATCCTATATATAAAAAAAACGAGCATATCAAATCGAAGCAAACTCTGTTTATAAATTTACCTAAAATATGCTTAAACTTTTGCACCACTTTGGTCCAACTAACACAGGATTGTGTGCGTGCCAATTTGGTGGGCTTTGACTGCTCCGGGCTGTCATCTTCCTCTAGTCCCGGCTCTGCTCCGGTCTCAATATCCTCGTCCGTTTGAAGGACCTGCTGCTGCTGCTGTTGTGTATGGCGGGTGGTGGTGGTGGTGGCCTCATAATGATTATCATGGCTGTGACTGCGCGGACGTCGCTTGACCATAGCCAACTCCTCCTCATCGAAATCATCCGTGGGATGCTTATTAATAGTATCACAGTTCTCTTTGGTATCCACACCGCTGGCCGCCAAATTGGAGGCCACCGTTGTATTGCGCTTCTTGCGCTGCTCCTCCCGTTCCCGTTTGATCAGGGCCTTCTGCTGTTTGGCCTGGCGTTGCTTCTGTTTGCGGGCAAACTTCTCCCGCAACTTGGGACTGCCAAACTCATCCAGATAATACATGGTGTCTTGGAGGCCGTCTTTGCGGTTAATCAGTTTGCCATCAATGTAGGGATCCTCGTTGATTTTGAGGAGGGGAAAATAGATGTGACCATCGGTGGCCAAATCTTTGGCATTGCGTTTCTTGGCCAGGGCGGCGGCCACAGTTAGAGGAGCCAGTTCCAAGGGTAGTGGCTTCTCCATGGCAGGGGGTTCCACTTCTTTCTCCTGGCTTTTGCGTGTATCCATGCTAAGGATAATGCCAGATTGAGTATCTTCATCGGCCTCATCATCCACCGCCACACCATCATCCTCCTCCATCAACTCCTCCTCCTCCTCGTCGTCGTCATCCTCCTCATCATCATCTAAAATGTCCACCTCTTCGATGGGATCTTCCACCTCAAATCCCTGGGTACCCGTGCTGTTGGTACTCTTGTATTTGATGCGCCTGAGGGCGTTATTTGGATTACTGTTTTGGGTATGGCCCACACTGCTCAGCTCCAGGGCGGAGGCTGCCCGTGTGCGTTCATGGCTGCCCAGGGACTCGCTGCTGGAGTTGGACTGACCCGGTATGATGCCCCCCGGTTTCGAGGAGGACCTTTTCTTCTTGATGATGGCATCACCCACATGCTCGATGCCGCTGTCCTGGCTAAGCAGCTGACGTTGTTTCTGCCATTTGGGCTGTGGTCCGTGGAGACTCAGTGAACCGCTGCTGCTGCGCACTGGCGGCAGCTGTTGCAGCTGTTGCAAGGTGGTTTGTGAAACACTCGAGACGATGACACCGCTGTCAGCGGATCCCGTTGAGGTTTGTGTGGAGAAGCGTTCGCTCAATGGGATTTTGATGGGTAAACTGATGATGTTGTTGTTGTTGTTGTTGCTGTTGGGAACATTTACCGCTAGCGACGACGACTGCTGCTGCTGCTGCGCTGTTGCTGCGGCTGTTATTGTTGTGGCCATCAGGTTTTGGTTTTTGGTGGAAATTTTATATATTTGGGAATTTTTTTGTTGTTTTGTTTTTGTTTTTAAGTTTTCTTTTCACAATTTTCCACACTTTTTGGTGCACAAAACCAAAAAAAAAAAAAGGATTACATTTATGTTAAAATTGGTTGCTGTTGCTGTTGCGTTTGCTGCTAATGTTTATTTTTAGAAGGCTTTTTTCTTTTTTGCTTTTGCCGCTGGCCGAGCAACATGTGTTGCTCCCACTTTTAAGGTCGCGAACGAACTGAAATTCCAAATTAACATTTCGCTTGGGGCCGCTGCCGACGCTGACGCATAACACATAACGAAACGTTGGCAATGGAACACAACAGACACACACACACATGCACACAGAGCGACGAGAGCGAGAGAGCAAAATCGAAAGTTAAAGACTCTTCTTCTTGGGGGTTTAATCTTATCGCTGACGACTTCAAAAATTTACAGCTGCAATGAGAACTTATCAACAGAAGAGTGTTAAGGTGTTAAATCAAACACGAATTAAAAGCACAAAAGCATCTCTCGACAACAACAACAAAGTCACTCGAGTGTGGATAAACAACAACAACCGCAAAAGGTTTATTAGTTTGCTCGAGCTATTCAAGTGCAAACAGTGGAATTTTTTGTATTCACGATAAAAAGTTGATCGACAATCGATAACATTTTGAGACTTTACAGGGGAAGACTACTCAACGCGAGTCTGATGATAATCAACTTAGTCCAAAATCAAGACAATGCTTAATAAAAGCGTCATTATTACAATCAAAAGATTGGCCGGTCATTGGAGGCGGATGAGAATGAAAACAAGGCTATTATTTATGTTAAAACTCCCTTATTGAAAAGCTTTAAAGACTGGCCGGTCATTGGAGGCGGATTACAATCAAATTAAGCCAATAATTAAAGAAATGTCAGAAGATCGCTTAATGACAACCAGTGTGAAGCCACCTAAGAGATCTTGTGTTTCTAAACAATAGCGCCACGCGAGTGCTCCAGAAATAGTTGAAATTTACAAATTTATTCAACAGAACAAGTCAATTGTGAGAAACTAACAAAGTATTTTTAAATAATTTAAAATTTTCAGTTAATTATTAAATGCGGACCCGCTAAATAAAAAACTTGACCCGAATATTTACGCCACTGACAATCGCTTACAAGTGAGTAGAAGTGCACAAATCTTCATGACGAAAAAGTCACAGCTTTTTGGTGCGGCGTTATGCGAAAACGGTTCATATGGCATTACGCCGTTTTCTTCCAAAATGAAAATCAGCCACATGCTGTTACGATCAAACCAGAAGCGTTAATCGCGACATATTGTCCAATTTTGTGTGCCGATATTATTCATCGACAGCGTATTTTGATGCATTCTAGTTTCAACAAAACGGCTCATCTACCCACACAAGTCTAATAACTAATCGAATTTTCGTGAAGAAATTAAAGTCTCCGAACATTTTGATGTCAAAATTGGAGATTTGGAGCTAGCCACCGCGTTCGCCGAGTTGACGCCGCCAGACTTCTTCTTGTGGGAATATTTGAAATCAAGGTTTACGTTAACAAGCCAAGGACCGTAAGAAGAGCAATCAGGACAACATTCGTGAAGAAATAGCAGCAATATTCCGGCCGAAATGCTTAGCGAAATCGATGGACCAAATGCTGCAAAAAGGGCACGAATAGCCGTCATTTGTTCTAGTCCCTTTTCAAATTCTTTCAAAAAATATACAGAGAATTTCGCCCAATGAACTGCCGCCCCTAAGTCGCACAAGCAGACGGCGCAACAAGTGCAATTACCTCGCTTCGAGTTGAGTTAAAACAACAAAATCCATGCCTACCGGCATAGAGACTCTCTGACAAGGTTTCTTTTTTTCTGTTCTTGTTGAACAGAATCAAAATTTAATTTATTATTTGTATTCAATTCTTATTAGCTAATAATATTTCATACAATTGATGATCTTTTTTCAAAATATCAAATTCAAGTCAAAACTCGTTCGATTTAAAATTTGTCAAAAGAACGAATTAGTGGTTCGGTTCACTGGTTTTATACGAATCTGCTAAAACAATTAAACAAAAACTGTATTAACTAACTAAATAACAGTAAGTTTTTACAAGTGTAACTTGCTTTTTCTTTTTTTGAAATTGAAACAGGACAACCCTAGATGGGAGGAAAACACACATTACGCATTAGCGCAAATTAGTGGGGTGTGTCTTTTTGTAGATAAAAATCAAGTGTGCACTAGTATAGTTTGAAGTGGATAAAAGGTGGCTCTGCTTCTATAACAAGTGGTTTATGGTTACAGTTTGAAAGCTGTTTGCAGCGACAAGGCAAGCATGAATGGGTTCGGTCATCCCCATTATACAACTGCGAGTGGGGAAGTAAACAGGGGCGGTCTAAAGTGTCAAGTTACGTTAGGTCATACATCATAAAGTTATAGGTTTACCACTCAATTTGTTTAAAGTTCTCAATCAACAGCAGGAAAGAGGGAGGGATAGAGAGAGAGAGAGAGGAGAAATGGAATTGTACAGTAGAATTCGACAGTAGCTACCAGAAGAAATATTCTATAAAAAGTATAAAAGGTCAAATATGTTTTGACACAAAGGACCTGAATTTAAATCTCCGAATCGCAAAACTTATGTGCCCAGAATCAGTTGATTGCCGCTTGGACACCAATTCAAATGAAGAAAATATTTGTGGAGCAACAAGAACCACAAAAAATATAAAGCGAATCCCTAATTTTTTTTTATGTATGTGCTCGAGGCTGTCTAATGCACACAAAATCATTCGCAGACAACAACAAAACCTTCGCTCGCAGAGAAAGACAAGAGAGAAAACAAATGAAGTATTGAAGTTTTGCGTGAAGACTATACGCGCGGAGAAAAACATCGACACTCGCAGAGAAAGAGAAAACAAATGAACTCTTAGTTATACGTTTTGTGTGAAAGCTATAGGTGCAGCGAACAGCATCGACACTCGGCTAGCCGTAAGCTAAGCATGAAAGCTATACGCGCGGGAAACAACGAGTGTGCGGCATGAGCAATTGGCTTGGGCACTAGTGTTGTAAAAAACACCGATATTGAGTACAATCGATAGTTTGAACATCGATAGTTTGAACATCGATAGTATTCCTCTACTATCGATAGTACTATCGAAAAAATATGCTTTTAAATAAATGAACAACAAATTAACAACCACAATAATCAAATATTTTTATTTCCATATTATCTAAGGAATTGCAAAGAAAGAAATGAAATAATATTATAGGTGATTCATGACAAATTAAGACATTTTTACTCTTACTTTGTTACAATATTAAGTTTGCTCCGATACATCGATGGCGGGTCACAACAATCGATTGTTTGCCAAATACATAATCATCGATAGTATCGATAGTGCTATCGATGTTTTTACAACACTACTCAGCACAGTGGGCCACAAGCGCGGTTTTGGTTTAGTGGTTTCACCTCCAGATACTTTAGTTTTTAGTTTCGTCTTTGTCGAGCCAGCATATACTTTTTTGCATACGTTGGTTCCGTTTGGTAAATGATATTGTTTTTTTCCATTGCTAAAGAACATCGCAGTAGTATAAATTGGTTTGTGTGCAATTCTGGCTGTATTTTTGTTGTAGCAATCGGATCTGGTCAGTCTGTCAGAACTTGGTATTACCGTTTGAATATTTTCCGATATTTTTTAAGTCCTAACTCGATGAGATACAAAATTAGTTGGGCACCGCTATATACAAATAAGATGCCTTTTCAAACGTATTAGATTTGAAAGCTGTACAAATTGTTTCTACTCATGTAAAATATCGTATCAAACTAACTATTTATCTCATCTGAGTATAGGGGCCTTTAGTGGGAAAATCTTTGGATTTGAGGATTTTGAGTGATAGTTTATCTATCATTCTTCCAGATGTCATATCTTTCTGGTACCAGTCAAGCTTTACTGTATGGTCTATCCTATGTACGATGGTTTTTATCCTTTTCCACTTCACAGGTGAATTTAATATGCTTATGATATTTATTTAATGTCTCCAAAAAGACTTCAATTTAATCCTTCCTCACAATTGCGAAAAGGTCGTCCACATATTGGGTCAGTAATCTTGTTTTAGATCTATCGAATATATCGAAATATATCGGAGAGAAAAATGAGAAGTGTGTTTTATTTTACGAAAATGATGCACATAAAATACACCTGACCTCGAGCCGGCAAAAAAAAACATTGCTTAAAGTGCTAAAATTATAAATTTTACAAATATCTATAACTACGTTGAGAAAACTTTAACCAATGTGACCGTACCACAAAAAGTTCTGAGAAAAAAGTGTTAAATTCTGTGAAAATTTCTAATTCAATTGAATTTAAATAGTTTTAAAAATTGGCAAATGTATAAAAACTGTATCAAAACATGAAACATTCAATATTTACAGTTTCTTTTTCTGTACGAAAGAAATTGTCACATTAAATTGGCCTTATAAAATTCACTGTTAATAAAAAGTTGTGACTAAAATTGTGAAACTTTTTAATGAAAGCGCTGGTCACTCTAAAAGTAGCCTAGGCCTAAAAAAAATAAGCAGTTACACGTTACAGTTAATTTTTCACAAGCGACATGTACTTTGGTGTACGACTTTCACGGTTAGACTGACCCCTCAGTATTCCATATTTTAGTTGATGACCTGAGATTCCCCTTCCTTTTTTTTGTTACTAATCCCAACCCAACTCGCACACTCAACCTTTTTTTTACTGCACACAACCCTCTCTCGCGCTTTTTATTTATTAAACATAAATTTCAACAAAACGACAAGCTAGTCTGTTGCTGGGAATGACTTTCGTCTTTCACATTGGCGCCAGAAACCCCTACACGTGCCCTACACAAACACACAAACACACACACTCACACAAAGTCAACTTCAATTTACATAGCAAATGAGTTGGGTTAGTTGAGCGTTTTCTTTTTACTTGTTCTTACTGGACTTGAACTTGCATGTTGTCGATAATTCCATGACGTTTTAATCGCTCACGTACAAAAATAGCCGGCAGTAACAAAGCCAGGTGTGCAAGAGGTTTTCCCCAACCCGTCCTGGATTCTTATTGATTTCGCGCGACTGGTGGGAAATGGCGCAGTTAATGCAGGACATGCCCAATCTATCTTATTCTTCGGTTTTAACATTTTGTGTAAGTTTATTTCTTTTGTGGGTCTAGGCCGTCCCAATGACTAAAAATATCAAGAGAAGACAAGCGCGAAAGTGGCCAAAAATAGCGCCATCTGTTGAGCGGAATTGAGAACGTAAAACACACAGAGAAGACCAAATATTTGCATTTCATTTGGACTCGAAAGCGATAGCGAAAGTATATACCAGGTTGGTAATTGTTATCGTTTCCTTTGCCCAATTAATGACCGGGGGCAGTGTTTATCAATAATTGGAAAGGAATGAGTCGGGTGGAAACGTATTTAAAAGCAATTAAGAGAACTGACTGGACAACCGACCAGCAGATAAGACGACGATCAAAAAACACCAATGCAAACAACATCGATACAAAGAGTCCTATTTCCTTTTGTTAAGGGCTTGTCGCAGACAATGACACATCCAAGTGCAAGACAAACCCAGCTGGTTAAGTTTTTCTATTTGGTTTTTGATGGGTTTTTGCAAGTTTACGAGGAGTTTGTTTATGTACACTCCGTGACAGTTGAATAGAACATGCAAAAATTAAGTTAAGAACATTTAGGAGGTGTGTTTGTTCATAACTTTTGGGAACCACAAAGGAGGCTGGTCGACTGTACAGCTAATTCATGAATCTCCCGATTCAATTGTCAGCAATCTTTGCCTTAGATAGAAGCTTAGTGTGTGTGTCCCAATATCGACTCTTCTGTAATAATATCTGCTCAGTTAATACAGAGCCCAATTTGTTTGAATTGTCAAAACGCTCCGTTATTTCTTTCAATACAGAACGCAATGGATTTTACAACAATTACGCGGAAATCGAAAGCAATTTTCTGTTAGTTTTGATGCTTTAAACGATTTAACAACCCAAAAATAAACTATAAGTCCCTCTAAAACCGACAAAACCTAGGTTAAGGACAATGGACTTTAAGGCTAACTTAGAGCCTGTAATATACATCTAAGACCCGACTAATTTTAAAATCGGGCCTTCAAAGAGTTTACCAACTGCTTTTAACACTAATAAACGCATATAGGACCTTAAACTCCCTTTAACTCCCACAAATATTGACGTAGGTTACTGAAATTGAACGTTATGGATTCATTAGAAACTGTTTTATACTTTTAAAAGCCTAATTTAGCTTAAATCGGTCCTTAATGGGGTTTACCAATCCAAAACAAACCACTTTGAAGACTAATAAACGCATACAAGACCTTAAACTCCCATTAACTCTGAGAAATATTGATGTAGGTTACTGAAACTGGACGTTATGGATTCCTTAGAACCAGTATTTCACTATTACAGGCCGACTTTTGCTAAAATCGAACTTTAAAAGGGAGTACCCACCCGAAAAAGACATTAAACTCATTCTAACTTCGACAAATGTTGACCTAGGTTACTGAAACTGGACGTTATGGATTCATTAAAACCAGTATTTTACTATTAGAGGCCGACTTTTGCTAAAATCGAACTTTAAAAGGGAGTACCCACCCGAAAAAGACATTAAACTCCCACTAACTCCGACAAATGTTGACCTAGAATTTTGAAACTGATCGTTATGGATTCATTTAAACCAGTATTTTACTATCAGAGGCCGAATTTTGCTGAAATCAAACTTTACCTACCCGAAAAAGACATTAAACTCATTCTAACTTCGACAAATATTGACCCAGGTTACTGAAACTGGACGTTATGTATACATTAAAACCAGTATTATACTATTACAGGCCGCCTTTTGCTAAAATCGAACTTTAAAAGGGAGTACCCACCCGAAAAACCATTTTCGAACACCAATATGCTGCTATAAGACCTTAAACTGCCCTTAACTCTGAAAAATATTCACCCAGGTTACTGAAACTAGGATTTATGAATTCCTTAGAACCTATATGACACTTCCCCAAGCCGACTTTTGCAAAAATCGGGCCTCAACTGGGTATACTAACTTAAAAAAACCCACTCTGAAGACCAATATGCTACACTAAAACCTTAAACTGTCTATAACTTTAACAAATATTGACCTAAGTAACTGAAACTGGACGTTATAAATATCTTAGAACCAGTATACACATTCTATAAGCCGACTTTGGCTAAAATCAGACTTTAAAAGACTAGTATACGACTAAAAAACCTTAAACTTCCTGCACTAAGACAAAAATCAAGAATTTTTGTACTTAAATCAAGAATTTTCAGTTTCAAAACCTCAATAAGCCAGAAAATTCTTGATTTAAGTACGGAATTTCTCGATTCAAGAGCGTTTTTTACGTTTTGTATAAGGTAAGCACGATTCAGGATTTATATAAGAACTTTTAGAGCTCAAAATAAGCATGATCTAGACTTATTTATGTTAGCTAAGAGCGATTTGTACTTAAAGTAAGAGCTCGTTTTTACATCAAGTACGAAATGATTTTAAATTAAAACTATTTTTTCTTGAATCAGAATTTTATTTCTATTTTTGAATTTTTAACTGCCAAAGCTTTTAAAAACCTAGATTTGTGATTGAAAAAACAGCTATACAGACTTTTGGTTAGTTCCCGCCTTCCCAAATCGATAAAGACGACAACAATAATAACAATAATAATGCATAATAACAAAGACAAAAGCAAATGGAAGACGTTGCCAGTAGCGGACCACAAGAAGACGACACACACAAAGGAACGAGACAGTGATTGGATTGGGAGACAATGGCGCTATTGGCATTGCTGACTGACTGACTGACTGACTAACTGACTGACGTTGGGTCGTTAGAGGCGACAACAATCCCCAAAAGGAGGATATGTGGGTGGTTGGGTGTGAGTCCAAAAGCCAACACGCGATTAGTGCCTCCATTTCTGTATGTATGTGTGTGTGTCTGTCTTTCTTTGTGTCATGTTCTAAATAGCAACAAGAAAAACAACAACTGAATCAGACAGACGCATTGGAAACTGCGTCTTAGGCATTTCAAATGCGATAATTTGTAGTAAATCTCATTATTTGCCTTAATATATATAAACGAGTTGTATGTAAGTACGTCTTTGAGTACATATTTAGCACAGTAATTATATGATAATTATTTAACCCACTTTGGCGACACAACGTGACATGGAAACACAAAGCAAATTAAGACAATTTGGTCCAGACATTGTAGTTTTCAAACATTTACAGTAAGTAAATAGCAAATGGTATAAGATGCAAGCAGGTGGAGCAAAAGGAAAACTGAAGAGTGTGAAATAAACTTGTTAAAGAATCAGGGAATGAAATGGAATGAAACAACAGCAACAGCATTCACTTTGAACTGAAACGTAAAATGAATTTAAACTAAAATGAACTTGGTTAAAAAGCAGAGATTCACATGGAATGAAACACAAGCAAGTATAAATAGAAACTTCAAAATGAATTCCCTAGAAAATGAACTCAAGAATGAATTTATTTGATTTTCTTCCGAAAATAAACTTACGAAACATATAGGGAATGGAATGGAATGAAACATACAAAAGTATAGATAAGAACTTCAAAATGAAATCGCTAAGCAATAAACTTTTGCTCGATTATTTGAAATTCAATCTGCAATTAACCAGAAATGAATTTACTTAAAAACTTTAAAAAGCAGGTCAAATGGAAAGAAACACGGAGAACGACGAAAAATTCGTTTCGATACAGTATTTTGAAACACTTTCTAGCAGCACATCAGCATCAAAGCAAAGCCAAGGTGTTTCTAATTATATGAAATAGTGTATCGAAACGAATTTTCGTCGTTCCCGTAATGGGGCTTTAACAATAAACTTCTGCTTGAATTCATTTGAAATTCACTCTGAAATTAACCATGAAAAGAATTTACTTCAAAAAAAAACTTGGTTAAAAAGCAGGGATTGAAATGGAAAGAAACACAAGCAAGTACGTTTAAGAATTCGCTAGAAACTGAACTCAGGAATGAGAATTTATTTGATTTTCTTTCTCAAATGAACTTATTAGAGATACAGGGTGTGAAATGGAATGAAACACCAGTATGGATAAGAACTTCAAAATTAATTCGAGTAAAAAAACTCAAGAATAAATTCATTTGCATTTCTTTCTTAAATTAACTTAGTAAGAAGCAGGTAATGAAATGGAATGAAACACCATCCAGTAAGTATACAAGCTTCCAAATTAATTTGTTGAAAAACGGACTCAAGCATGAATTCATTTGCAAATCTTTTTAAAATAAATAGATTAGGGCACAGGGAATAAAATGGAATGAAACACCAGCCAGCAAGACTAACAACTTTAAAATTAGTTTGCTAAAAAAATTAACTCAAGAATAAATTCATTTGAATTTCTTTCTAAAGTAAACTTATTAAAGATGCAGGGAATGAAATGGAATGAAACACCAGCCAATAAGGATACAAGCTTCCAAATTAATTTGCTGAAAAATGGACTCAAGCATGAATTCATTTGCAAATCTTTATAAAATAAATAGATTAAGGTACAGGGAATAAAATGGAATGAAACACCAGCCAGCAATACTAACAACTTTAAAATTAGTTCGCTCAAAAAATTAACTCAAGAATAAATTCATTTGAATTTCTTTCTAAAGTAAACTTATTAAAGATGCAGGGAACGAAATGGAATGAAACACCAAGCAAGTAGGTATATAGAAGAACACAAAACTAGCTCAAAAACGAATTCACTTGTAATCTACTCTGAAATAAACCTAAGCATAAAAAATCGTTGAAAACAAAACTTACTTAAGAGGCAGGAAATGAAATAGAATGAAACAAAGGCAAGTAAGGAAAATAACTTCAACATTCACTGTGAAATGACCCATAAAATAAATTTATTAACAAATGAACTAATTTAGATGATTTAGATTTAGACGACTTAAGTTGCCGGAAAATACGCCAAACTTCCTATTAGCGATTGATGCAGGCCTAGAAGACGGACATATTTATAGCCTAAATCTGCACCTAAAATATATAGCGAGAACTCTTTTCGAGTACAACAGCACCAGATTGCCGCATATTTTGTCTCGGTATATGCTCCGATAGGGGATTGGCTGGTACGCGACGCTTAGAAGAAAACTCGAGGATCATAACATCACCCTTAGTGGAAATGCAACGCACTCGGAATGCATTTTAGGTAGTGAATCTCTACTCACAGCCGTAACAGAAGAAACTAAGATGGAACATGTGAACATGGCCAGATCGAGCGAAGTTCGCATATTCAAGAACTTAAGCTATGCGGTAGGGGCTGAGTTCTGCAATAACGGCTCCACACAGAGGACTATTACATCCTAAAGGCGAGAGGAGATATGCTGCGGCTAAATAGCAACCCCAGAAACACGGTAAACGATGGATTGTGCTAGCTTTGCAACAGGAAGGAGATAGAGGACATGCATCATTTTATAGGAAGATGCCCTATTTTGAAAGAGTTTCGATGTCAATATTTTAACGGGGGACATCTAAGTGAGAATAATGCTTTAGGGGTCTTAAAAATAACATACCAAAAAATTGAATCCTCCAAAAAAGTTTCTAAGTGTAAAAATTTTTTTTTAACTAGACAGTGTGGGCAATGGCTCTAAAATCGATGAATTCTGGCAAAAAAAATTTTTAGACATTGCTACCAATATTGCAACAAGTGTTTTTAACGATGGCCTTATATAACATTTTGAGAACATTTGATGTCATGGACTTGACAATCGGCTCGAAAAGTTCCAAGTTTTGCCAGGAAGTGGACCAGTACCGCATTAATAAAGCTGAGCTATCATTGAGCGATGGAGCAAAAAGCTCGCCTTTCTTAAAACAGCTCGGAAGGAGAATGAACAAGGACATCGCCATTTGGAATTGTTTGATACAAAAATAGCGGAATAACCATATTGAATAAATGTATCACGACTTTACAGTACCTAAAACTTCAAACGCGTTTATCTCGAAACCACTTTTTCCAGTTGGCCGGACACAAAACTCATGCAAATCTACTTTTTTTAACCGCTTCGATCTGAAATTCTGTCATTAAATCCGAAATTCTCTATGGCTATCGATCCTCGGTAGGATTTTTTGCATATTTTGCTTACTTTATTTTAAACAATTTTTAAGACTCTTTTTTTTCTCTC
This sequence comes from Lordiphosa stackelbergi, assembly GCA_018904235.1. NCBI lineage: Eukaryota > Metazoa > Arthropoda > Insecta > Diptera > Drosophilidae > Lordiphosa > Lordiphosa stackelbergi. The sequence continues at coordinate 118,504 of JAEIFU010000422.1, forward strand.
ACTTTTTTTCAGCGTTTTAGGAAAAATAGCTCGAAAAGCAATGAATTCATTTAAAAGAGAACTTGAAAATGAATGAACTTAGCAATGAACTACAGAATAAATTCGTTTTCAAATGAAGAATAAACTCCAAAACTATCCATGTAGGTCTATATGGAAAAAGACCTTCGTATTAAGTTGATATATAATAAAATTATCATGAAAATGAATTTATAAATGTATTCAGTTTATAATATGAAATGAAAGATTTTAAGGGAACTCTAATTAAATTGGTAATGAATTTACTTTCCTTTGAGTAAAAATAAAAATTAAACAAAAATTAGTTTGAATTTGTTCATTAATAAAAAATTCAACTTGTCGTTTTTTAAGTCAATTTGGGAGTTTCCAAGGAAGTCACACTTGAGTTTTTTGACGCCAATACACTTGAAACATATTTAATTAACACCGCCAGAAACTTAAACAAAAGCAACGAATCAATATTGAAAGCACCAAACTTGATGGATAAGTTCAATGTCAAACTTGTCCAATCGAAATGAGCGGCCTTGACAATTAACTGTGGGTGGCTGAGAGTGGGTGGTTGGGTGGTTGACACACCTGTGCTCAACTAAGGCGCAATCTTATCACAAAAATATAAAAATATTCAAACAAATTGCCTAATTAATCAAAAAAATAATATATAAACCGGTCGGTCGGTCGGTCGGTCAGCAGCACCTCTCGCTCAATTAGCATTTATTTATCACAGACGTTGCGGCAACGGGGCTTAAGTACTTTTCACTGTCACACACAGTTACACGAGATTCACCCGTATCTAAGGTACATGCTCCAAGTATATGATGGGGTCATTAAAGCGATTAAACAAGCCTCTGGGGAAGGGGGAGGGGGAGGGGAATGGCACCTGTTGCCGGGGCAAAACTTTGTTAATGATAACAATTGGAATGCGTAGGGCAAAGGATGTGATAATGATGATGCTGCTGCTAGAGGGGAAATATAAGAAATTTGCATACAAAACAAGAGGAGGCAGATGACTCAGTCAGTCAGTTGGTGGGTTTGTAAACAGAGTAAAGAGTCGTGTTGTATGTAGGAGCCAAAATGTAGTTCAATCAAGTGAAGAGACACTTGAATTGGAGGCGAAAGTAAGGCAACAATCTTCCCACGAAATGTAACAAAATTTGTGCCACACAGAGCACGAATAGGATGACGAAAAGCTCGACAAGCTAACTACCCTACCCAAAACCTGCCCAACTGAGCTTAAATGAACTCAATAATGAACCCAGCAATGAATTCATTTCCAATTGAATGAGTTCATTCAACACTTAAGCCGATCTGAGAAGCAGGGAGCGAAATGGAATAAACACAAGCAAATAAAGAAAATATTTTCACTCAAAAATGAACTAAAATTCATTTAAGACGATTTTAACAAAGCCAATTAGCAATTTAACTCAGCCGTTCCTAGTCCTTATTCTTGTAAAACAAGCCTCGCCAACCCGGCGGACTCCTTTTAACTAAAGCACTCCCACTATCCTTTAATTGAATCTTAATAATGAACAAATAATCCAGCAACTGAATAACCATTTCCCAATGTGCTTTGGAAGAGTTACATTCAACAATTATACCGCTTTAAAAAGCCATCTGAAGCAGGGATCGCTTAAAATGGAGATAAAATATTCCAATAAAAACAAAGATGATATTGAAATTTTTATCGATTCAAAAATTAACCGCGGTGAAAATGTGTTGACTCAAAAATCTAAAATTCTAAGACGCCCGAATCTTTCGTTTAACCCAACCAAATCATGTGCGGTTCATTTTAGCGTACAAAGAAAACCGTTGAACATCCTGCACAAGGGTGTCGTGATAAAGGACCAGGATCAAATCAAATATCTAGGAAGAACGGTTGCTGCGAACAATTCAGCCTGTGCTCACATTGAAAAAGCCATTTCAGAAGCAAATAAAACGTGCGCCTTTTTGAAGCTTCTCAGCGGATGCCGCTTTGGGGTTAAACCTAGTCAGGGCTTAGTGTTGCATAGGGCTTTTGTTTGCAGCAAGCTTGAGTATGCCTGCTCTTCGTTTAGTAATATGTCCAAAACGGCTATGAATAAGTTAAGGGCACACTCCAACTTACACCTAAGAAAGGCACTAGGATTAATCAAATGTAGCCCAGTCCCAATTATTTACAATTTAGCAGCTGAGCTTCCACCCGAGCACAGAATAAGATTTGTCACTGCCAAAGAACTAGTAAAAGTATTCGCCTACGACATGCCCGCCTGTGAAACCATAACTTCTAACACAGGGCTCAATACTAGCTATGCTAATAGTATCCCAGACTCCTATTTCTTGTAAGAAGTTAAGCGCAGACCTTGATTTCTTCAAAGGAGCAGCTAGAAATAAACACGCGGTAGATTCTGAAACTACTATGACTCTTTTCAGGAAAAAAATAAACCAGCTGACTAATAGAGGATTTCAAATCTTTTTTACTGACGGTTCTGTAACCAGCGCGCACTCTAGTGCTGCCTTTCTCCATGACGGGTCAGGAGTTTCGGCCAGTTTTTACACCAACAAGATCCTCTCGTCTCTCTCTGCTGGCTTTTGCAATAGCAAACACTCTCTTGCCACTCTCGTGTGGCATGCCTCGTATAGCCATACTCACAGATAGTAGAAATGGAGCCCTGATCTTAGGAAAACCTGTGCAGAACAATTATATTGCTCAAAATATAAAAAGAAAAGTTAACACCCAATCACAATATATCCCAGGCCACGTGAACATACCGCAAAACACAGCTGTGGATCTCGCTGCAAAAAGTGCACCATCAACTGGGTCATTTACGTCTGCCAAATGGAGTATCAAGGACGCAACAGGCGAAATCTACAGAAGAAAAAAGGAGGACTGGGAAAGGGACTACGCCAACTTCGTAGCTGAAAGACCTTGGGGTTATGCAGAGCTCTTCCCAACCACCAAAGTTAAGCCTTGCTTCGATAAATCCAAACTAAATGCGAACAGATTGCTCAGCGGTAACGCATTCGACAAAGCTACCCGACAAATGCACGTAGTTAACGGCAAACTATTCTTTTTACCCCAATAATTACGTAAAACCCCCCCCGTTTTATTTAAATGGCACGAATTTGACCCTCCATCCCCCATATTTATAACCCCTCACCTCAAAAACCAAACATAAAAAATTTTCTAAACACGAGAACATTTCCCCCCCGACCAATAAAACCATTCATTAAGCAAACAACCTCAAGGTTTTGAAGACAAGTACCAAAATGGAGACTAAAAGAAGCTTCGTCATTAACCGCTCCAAATTAAGTGGGTGGCGGAAGCCCAATAGTTAATGGGAAAAAGCACAATAGCAACCTCGAAAAATATAACTTAAAAATGAACTCCATAATGAATTTGTTTGAAATGCACTTTGAAATGAACAATTGAATGAATTCGTTCACCTAAAACTGCACTGAAGAAACAGGAAACGAAAACACAATTAAACACAATTAAAAGCATCAAACCCAAATATTATTATTAACAATTAAACGGCAAAACAGGCTTCAAATCACAACACTTTTGGCGGAAATGGAATTAAGTATTAGACTGTGATTATCGCAAGATATTTACCACCTTGTTGTTTGCTTACCATTAGTTAATTTACTCTTATGGAAATATTTATATATATTTAAATAATTATCTTGCTCGATTATCACCTCGTTAAGAGGTTTATTTTTCTTTATTTTGATTAATTATACAAATATTTAAAAGGACTTTCCTCTATGCCTAGAAAAAAGTTTCCACTCTTCAGTTTGAATTCATAATTAGCGCTTTGTTATATTTGTTATTTGCCATTTGCTAGGTGGCAAATAAGAGTCTGGATTTTAGCGGTTTAAAGCAGTTAATCCCAAAGATCAATGTTGAATCTAATATTTAGCAGCACTTTGAGTGGATCATCACGTGACAAAAGGTACTTGAGAAGAACGTTTCAGAAAGCCAAGTCGACTCTCAAGCAGAGGCGGCCAGCCATAGCTACCAGGAGCCGAACTTATGCTTGTGTGAATCGATGAACACAGAAGTCTGGAGAGCGCTCTCTTGTTTACTTTTCTGTTCTCTCAACTAAATCGCTGCAAAGCAAACCCACTCCCATGTGTGTGTGTGTGTGTTTAAAGTTGGAGAAAGAGCAAGAGATTGAAACATAAACACAAAATTGTGAAATAGTAGCAGGTGGAGAGTTTTTGACCTTATCACACAAAAGCAAACATAACAATCAAATTCATTTAAGCAGAGATTTCTAGCAAGTTTCTTACTCTTAACAGCTACCACCCACCCAACTCTCTCTCCTACCACCCGCCCCTCTTATCTTTAATGTTTGGGTATTTTACAGCTTTCTGAGCGTAAGCGGGAGTGTTGACCTTTGTAACATGTCGCTCTTTCTTACATTTCAAAGAAACTCAATGAAACTTCAACTCGGCCGGCTGACGTAAATGCCTCAATGCATTGCGTCATGTGTATGAGAGTGTGTGTGTGTGTGTGTGCGTGAGGAGATTGAAGAGAGCACAAAGCAAAGCGGCCAAAGCTCTTGCAAGCGTTTTTTTTTTTTTTTTTTTGGAACGCACGTATGACGCATGGCCCAGTCACTCAGAGTAGGGGGGGCGCCACCACACACACACACACACAACTATAAATAGTTTTTACAAAAGAAAATTATTATATTTCTTGCTGAAAAGATCACACACTATTGAACAACAAATGGCTGATGCAATTATTAACTCGGCTTGCGCATGGCAAAACAGAGAGGCCGCGGGAAAGGCCAACATAAAAATCAGACTTGGACTTGGTTTTGCTTTTTGTTGTTGTTGTTTTTGTTTTTGAGTACAGGGAACTCAACGCTTAGTCAGCCAAGGAAACCACCAACAACAATCAATGCTTAGTCAGACTAAGCGAGTTAAAACTCTTTCCCCAGTTTAAAGTTGATTACAGTTAAAGTTCAAACATAAATCCCCCAACATAACATTACTTGAGCAACTTTGTTCCCACAAAGCTTTTGAAGAGAGAGAAAGAGATGGGGGGAAAAAGTGGGAGAATGTTTGTGATAACTACACTTGGAGAAAACAAACCAAGAACTTTGTACTTGAATCAAGTAGAAACGGTGTCAATAGTAGGCAAGTATAACATATTGTTATTTTAAGAACAATGTTTTCAATTCCGAAATACTTGATTCAAGTACAAAATTCTGAGATATTCTCAAACACAATATTTAGGCTCTTTGGAAATTTATTTTTATCATTTTACTTTTAGTTTAAAATGGTGCAAAATATTATAAATTGAAGTTTTAAATAAATAAAAAAGTAATACAAACAAATGTTCTTGGTGAAAAATTCTCCCCAGAGGTAAATTATTGTAGCTCAAAAAACACTAACCTTACTCCATAACCAAAGTGTTAGAACCTAGAACCATTTTTTTTGTAAATCCATCTATATAAAAATATAATGATATGTTTTTGGTGGTGAACACCCCACAAGAGAACCCGTAATAGTTAGATAACAAGGCTGCAAACCGATCCTGAACCGAACCCCGCAGAACCGGTTCGGTTCGGGTTTTTGGGTCCGACGAACCGGACCATGAACCGAACCCCAAATATTAAAATAATTAGTTAAAATTTACAGGGAATATAGAATACAATTGACTTGAAAAATTCAAGAAGTACTCGAACAATCCTACAACGAAATGTGCTCCAAATTAACTCAATAGAATACCTGGTGGAGTACATAACTACTGTTTGATGTGCTGCACAAACCCTAATTTTAGTTGTTAATGGTTTTTTAAAAAGGGAGTTTAGTTTGACAGTAGGATTCGCACTATTTGATATTACAGATATGCCGGAGCTCCAAAAACAAATTCTAATGAGAGTTTTCAAAAATTCAACCTTAAATGACAACGTCGGATTGCGAAGAATAGTTTATGAAAGCAATAGAAATAAATAAATATTATATTTAAAAGGTGTAAACGATGTTATAGAGAATTGTTTTCCATGTACATATGTACAAGAGAATATACATCGAAAATTGTTTTCCAAATTTTGCCCTGACTATACTTGCTGTTCCAGCAACTCAGGTATCAGTTGAACGGGCCTTTAAGTTTAATATTTCTAATCTAAGAGCTAGCATAGATGAACAGCTCCTAGAAGATATAATGGGCGTGTTCAGCAGGTAATTCCGATTAGCGATTAGGATTTGCGATTGCTGATGAGTTTCTTCTGAATGGAATTGATTACAGACTTTAAGATATTCTGTGGCCTTAGATCTTTTTATCATTGAAAAAAACCCACCCATACAGGTCTGTTCTCAATTCCACTTCGGTTTTCGTATAAACGTTTGAATTGGACATTTTACTCTTACAAATTTGAATGGAAGTTGTAAAGGAAATCTGTGGTTACTAGATCAAGGCTTAATTTTTATACGAATTGAATTCACTTGGCATTGAGCTGTCGGTTTCAACTGCTTGAGCAACTCTACTTTTACTGAAAGCGGATCTAGTAACCGTAGATTTAAGTGTCACTTTCCTTACAATCTTTTAATATAGAGTTCAAAGTACAAACGTTTATACGAAAACCGAAGTAGAATTGAGAATTTCATCTTGATCAACAGCCGAGTCGGTTTAGCCTTGTCCGTCTGTCCGTCCGTCCGTCTGTCTGTATGAACACCTAGATCTCAGAGATGGTAAGAGTATAGAGGTTTGACATGTATGGGACAAATGCTTCTTTTATCTGCAACGCAGATCCCAAGTTTGTTTCAAATTACCCTTTAGTTTGAGGCCATATAGTGCCCAAAAGTGAACAAAGAATAAGGTTTTCTCCGAAATTTAAGCTTGCTTATACACGCTATCGATGAGGTTGATCCAAGCGGTAAAGACTACACGATGACTTTACCACTGTGCTCACAAAGAATCACCGGAAAGCATGGGACGTTCTTAAAACTGTGATTCAGAACGTTTTAGGAAAGCACCGAGCTGAGCCAGATGAAGTAAGGAAATTACAATGCCAATGGAAAAAAGATATTAAGGCAAGAAGCTGAATGCATTGCTCTCGGAGGTTTGTTGGTGGAGCCACAAAGTATGCCAGTATGAGGATGAAGGCGTCGAAAACCCAAAAGACACTGGATGTAGTGAAAACACGTAAAGATGTATGCCTTTGGATCATCTTTCTAGTTCTGGAAGTACAGAGTCAGTCCATGAACCAGCATCAAAGATATTAAAATATATATAGATATTAATTTTGACCAAAACTTCCAAATCTGTGTGAAAGCATTTAATATTAATAATCGCTGAGTTGGGAGACGTTAACATTAAAAACAAAAAAGTATTTAATTTATATAAAGAAGTGATACATCAGAATCTTTTATTGGTGCCAGCTATTGTATAGAAATTGGTCATTATCTTTTCAAATGTACTGCCAATGCTTCGTTCAAAAAAAAAAAGAGAAGTTGACCATCGAATGTTGAAAGGGATAGCTCTATAGTATCCCTTTGCTTCCCATCAAGCAGTGTGTCTTCGCATCAGTCTAAATAGAACATGTTCCAGCCGAATCCTTCAGTCTCAAAAGGATATGATAAATCAATCATTCTTTGATTGACTCAAATAAAGATTTCATACATCTTTCTAAAATTTTAAAAGGCAAAGACTGCTGATGATTGAATTGTGAGATTCATGAAACAGCTGTACACCTCGACCACTAGGGCGCAAGTTAATAGAAATCTACAAGTTTAGTAAGCGAGTTTGGTACCTTTCGTCACTAGCCAGAACTACCCTATCCATCTCTTTCTGTTTGTGTGTCTGTCTGTCGCCTGCGTGTTAATTCAATTTGCATGCAAACATGAAACTGGTTAGAGTGAAACAGCTATACAGCAGAGCAGCCGCGTTTCGTTAGGGATGTGCTAATTGCGATAGGCCAAGCGAGCGACTCGCTTGCTAATTGCCCGAAAAAAAAAGATTCGCAAGTCGGTTGTGTGTGTTCCGTTTCACATTGTTGTGCATTAGACTGGAAAGTTTCATTTCAAAAAAATCGTGATTTGTTTAGACGCCACGCGCCGCTGCTCCACCTACTCCTTCCTTCCCCTCCTCCCTGCTCCTTCTTCACCTGCAAAACACACAATTTGCATTCGAAAATAGCCAAGACAAGTGATAAATATAAGATGAAATGTCTATTTTTGGATCGTGCTAAACAAACGAACAAATGGCAAATGGAACAAGGCCAACAAAATGGAATGGAATGGTGTAACTTTCCCCCCCGTTTAAGAGTCGGCGGCCAACGGCCTATAAGCGGCCTTGAGGGGGTGGGGCGGGAGGGTATTTGGTTGGGTGGTAATAAACTGGTTTAGTTTACTGGCCTCGCTTATTTACACACCACATGCGAGACTGCAGAACCGCAAATTTGAAACGCATATTGTATATCTCGCACAAAAGGCAATTAATGGTGCACGTAAAGGTTAAACCACATCAGGCATACTGTATAGAATGTTTTTATAGGAAAAGAAAAGGGAAAAACATTTTTCACATTGTTGCATAAATTAAGAAAGCGGCAACTACTTTGACATTTCCACATGAATTGAAATGGGAAGCATTCTAGTTTCTAGTTCACTCTAACCCAATTGTCTTAAGCCAGGGGTCATCAAAACACATTATTAGCCCCATTTAGCACTTGTTTGTTGTCGCAAAAGAGAGTAGTATAAGCTCGCATACTGTCGGTGTGTCGAAGTCGCTGCCGCAAAAGGCTCTTTTCTACACAGAAGATAGAAACGTGGCGGACTGTCATAAACTAAATCAATATGACAGAAAAAGAATGGGCGACGCCTAAGCCTACGGGGTCGATCCATGGTGGAATAAATAAGGTGAAGCCAAGTGAGGCGGCCCGTTGTGAATGGTAGAAGCGAACGGCAAGGAATCGGGTCTCAGTCCCGAAACCGACGCATTACTTAACACAGTGCCCAAGGATTGCCAATCCCGGCACAGTGATACCCACCCCAAACGCCCCAGTCTCCTTCATTATAAGAGTTAGAGCGTGCTATAAAGGACACTAAACCCTCAGGAGCCATTGGACAAGATGGCTTAGCATCCATCATGCTGAAGCAGGCCTACGATACCTCACACCTTCAACATAACAAACAAACTGCTTAAGCTCTATTTACACGACCTGATCACTCATCTGAGTTTTCGTCTGATTTCCTGTCAGACCGTGTAAAAAGGCGTCTGAGTAGACATGAAGCTACTCAGATGAGCAATCAGACGAAATAGAACCGGTTCTATTTGGCCTGAGCACTCATCTGAGTGGCATCTATCGAATTACAGTGTTACCTAATTGCATGCAATCGTTACATTTTGTGACGCACTGTCCCAGCACGCACAAATAAAATAATACAAAAATAGAAATTTGAATTTGAACCTAACGGACAGCTTCGGCGCCCTCGATCGATAGCGATTAATTATCGATAGATATCGAGGGCAACCCTACAAAGAACTCACAGTGGCGTGAGCCGATAGTGAGCAAAGCAAATAAAAGTCCGGCACCAGCGCTTAGGAAGTCACTTGATCACCAGAGCTCGAAGCGCAAAGGTAAGCCAGCTAAAGGAGTTAGCATCTGTAGTTATGGAGCAGTCGGGCTCCCATCTTGTTCTTGTGTATAGTGGATAGCCAATCCTCCACAGAGTTGGAATACTCTACGGAGCAGTCGTGCGTCCAGCTTGTAATTGTGTATTCTTGGACCGCCAATCCTCCCCAGAATTGTAATATTCTACGGAGCTGTAGTGCATCCACCCCGTTCTTGTGTATCTTGGAGAGCCAATCCTCCCCAGAGTTCTAATACTCTACGGAGCAGTCGTGCATCCCGCTTGTTACTGTGTATTCTTAGATCGCTAATACTCCCCAGAGTTATAAAACTCTATGGAGCAGGTGATTCTTTACCCTTCTCTTATTCTTAGATATAACGTCCCACCCAGAGTAGGAACTCCCGACTGGAGCCCGACATCTGATTTCTTCACCCCCAATTCTACAACTGAATCTTGGGATTCAAGCTTATAAACGTGTTGTTGTTCAAAAGGAACTAATAAATAAAAGCATGAATATTTCTGCACCATATTCATCTTCTGATGAAATTAAATCTTTCTAAGTAGCAAGAAAATAATGAAAAAGTGACAAATATCAAATCGGTAAACGACTTCATTGATTTTTTTCTGGGTATTTAAAGAATGATTCAAAATTCGAATGTATTAAAACTCTGGAAAAACTATCATTGTGCTTACCACCAAGGCTGCAAACCTCTAAAACTTTGCAGAAGGTTCGGCCCGGGGGTTCGAACCCGTTGTGATGTCAAACGATCGGTTCGCGGACGGGTTTGTGGAACCCCTGAACCCAAGGTTTTGGTTCGAACCTCGGTTCGTTTGAGCATTAAAGAATAGTTCCGATTTATTAATACTTGATTTTAAAAAAATAATATTCTTTTGTTTCATTAGACTAGAATGACACTTTCAATTTTTAGAGACAACTATTGTCGCAATTTTTTTTATTAATATGTATACTAAATTTATAGCTGTGTATCATTCCAGCCTCTTCAAATACATTCTGCGGCATATTCAAGCATACTCTGACCCGCTTACACCAACGACTTTTGCCATTAGACGAAAAAATTGTGACTAAAATTGTCCCTAAAAATTGAAAGTGTCATTCCAGCCTTATTAAAACTATCAAATTCATTAGTGACAATTACAACTTTAGAGAACTGCTTTGTTTTAGTTGATAAGCAGTATATCTTCTAGGAGCTGTAAATCAATGACTGTGTTCAGCAGAACAACTTGCTCCATGATCAAGCATAAATTTGCAATAATCTTCCCACTAAACTTGAGTAATGCGGAATCATAATAACCAATTTGGGGTATCATGATACAGGAGCATGTATCAAAGAAATAGTATGCTACTTTAAAGTGATACTGCTCCCTCCAACAGCAAAAACTACTAGATGCAACATTTTTTCTGATACCTGCTCAGGGATCAAATATTCTGCTGAACAAGCCCATTATTAGTTCTTAGATCAGAAAGATCAAACTTAAGTGTTCAAAAGTCTTATTTGACCTTTTCAAAATTTGAAAACATTTGTTGATGTATGTTCTCTTGGACAATATTTTAAGGAATCTATAAATTTCAGATGTTTTTAGGTTAAGCTTTTTTAAAAAACTCTAATGTCCCAAAATCTTAGAGTTAGTCAACCTTCGCACATTTTTTTTAGGTTGAGTTCCATTGCGTCACACAGTCTAGCCATGGATTTGTTCAACTTTTCTTTATGCAATAGATTTCATATAGTGCGAGTACGGAGTTTCTTACAAAGTGTGCGAACTGTACTAATGTCAAACTAAACTTGCTTAAGAAACTCGGTAACTAAATTTAGAGTGTGTGTAGTACAAACAACTGAAATTATAGAGTCCTCCAGGGAATCTATTTAGGCAACTTGGTCATCGTCCAAATCAGATATTCTTTTAATGCACATGAGCAACCTTCTCAACTTTACACTCATCATAATTGCATTCCTTTTCTGCTCTGCAGTTGTCATTTAAAAGCTCTCCTGCTCGATCCACATTCGCTCCATTATCTGCAGTGATAGTATTTATTAATCTGACTTACAGAAATGTCCTAGGATTGGAGATCTTTTTGAATGATTGCAGTCAGTTTACAAGGAATTTCTATATGTATTTCCCTGTATGTGTCGTTGGAAAAACTACTTAATTTTGTGAACCGTACCTAATTTTTCGTTAAAGTGGTTCGGTTCGGGTTCAGGTTCGAGGAGTCAAAAATATTAGGGGTTCGGTTCATGGTCCGGTTCGTGGGACCCAAAAAACCCGAACCGAACCGGTTCTTAAAGGTTCGGTTCAGTACCGGCTTGCAGCCTTGCTTACAACTGATTTTTAAAGATTTTAAAAGATACCTAGCATGATCGGAGCGGTGTTATATGTCAAGATCAGCCTTAAGTTTTGCCGTCAGTTCATCATTCAGTAATTTCCAATTTAATGTTGTCCGAACTAACGATAAAACACAATTATTCCTGAAACCTGGTTCAGCGACCTTTCGTGAACCCGAAACTCCGGAGTGAACCTCTTCCGATTTTCAGGAAGTTTGTAGCCCTGCCTTAAATTACACTGACTTCCCACCTATAGATCTGTGGACCCATCCAGTCGAGGTGATTTCCTTTCTCGGCCTGGGCATGGAATAGTCTCAACATTCCCTTTTAAATCTTACCCTATATCTTGATCTTTCTTTTCATATCTCCATGTACGTACAACAACAACAACAAATGTTCTGCCGTCTCTTTCTATCTCACAAGCATACATCAACTGGCAATCAGCAGAGGCTGACAGCTTCACCTTGTTAATTCCACCATGCTGTTAATGTGCGAGTGTGCTCAGTCAGTCAACTGAAAACCAAAACAAAGAGAGGGAGCAAGCCTGCATAATATTTTCGGTTATGTTGGTGCGAAACGGTCGACTGTTATTTGCAAGCTCTGCTATTCAAGCATGCGAAGGCTTGTGCCAAGAGAGCAAACAGCTTTTCAGCCACATTTTAACTTGTTAATTATACCAAGGATTCATCTAATTGAACAGAGTAGAGAGCTTCGAGAGAGCGACCGCCATTCCCGTTATAGTTAAATCATGTGTTGATTGAAACAAATTGGAATGGAACAGCGCGTGCTATTTTTTTATTATTGTATTCTTTTGCGCGTGCTCGCCAGTGTGATTACGTCCTGTTGTTGTCATATTATGGCAAATTGAAGTAACAAAAATGTTAATTCAACGATAACAAAGCCAGCAATAATAATAATAACAACAACACAAACAAGAATGACAACGACACACGCCGTGAAATGTCGTAAAAACGACGTCAGCAGGTGGCTTGCGGGGTAACGCGTAACTTTATGTGTAATGCACTTGCTGTATGTGAGGTGTGTGTGTGTGAGTGTGTTTCTGGTTTGACAAAAAAGGGGGCGTGTGAGATATTCAAATCGATTTTGGACGTCATCAAACCCAGCTGGTTTACAGGAAACAAGCCTCTCAAATGCAGTTAATAAAAACAACAGAACTGAAAGCTCAGGTGCAAAAGCTTTTGGGGGACGGCGGCTGCTGCGGTCGCTGCTGCTGCTGCTGCCTTGAACCATTGACACATTTTGCGCGTGGGTGCGTCGCAGAAAAGAAAGAAAGAGAGAGAGAGGAGCGCCCGATCGTGCGCTTAATGCAAATTGTTTGCTTTATTAGAAATACAAAAGAAAAAAAAAAGGCAACAGAAGGTGGGTGAAAAATCAACAAACAAAAAATAAAAACGCAAAGCGAAACAAACGAAGAAAATTAACAGCGCGCTGGTTGTGGTTGGTTGTGTGCAAATATTTATTCGTCTGTGCTATTTTTGTATATGCGTGTAATGTTTGAGTGTGTGTGTGTGAGTGTGTATGAATTAAAAAAACAAGAGAAGAAAAAAAACGCGCGCAACTACAAGACGCTAAACTAGAGATGACAGCGTGATCAGCGAAAATTATGAAGTCAGTGAGATTTCGGCTTCGGCAGAAAAAAAGACGCGTTGACAGAGAATATTTATAATATTTTAATTATTATAATGCGCATAAGCAAAATTAATTTCCATCAGAAATAAGGACACACGGCTGTTCACTTCGACTTCACTTTTAATATAAAACTTGCTCACACCAGAGTCAAGATAGCTTCACATTCTTAACATTCTTAAATAGACCTTAGAACTAGTTAACTACGGGAATGCGGAAAAGGAACATAAACAGTTGGTGAGTATCGAATTTAATTACTTTTAGGGAGTCAATAACACTTAAGTAATATTATTATCGTTAATTTGTCATTATAAATTAATTTTTTACCTAAAACAGGTCCTCCTGCGCGAACTTTGAGCAACAAGACACTTAAAGGCCAAATCACTAACAATCATCCCTACCATTAGCAACCAAAGTCATCGCCGAACATCAACAATAATTATAGAAGTAAACAAAAATAGTGGTTGGTTTGTATATTTAATTAAATTGTCCATAAAATTTGCAAATAAACTCAAATTTAAAGTTGATTATGGGGGTGACATTTTACACAGAAGGCATGCGAAAATCAGGGGTTCGTAAGCTGACGGCTCAGGTCTTCCTCCCTACGATAGTCAGTGCATCTGAAGTACTGAGTATGTAAGGAGAAACGCGGAACCCGAAGGCTGCCGCGTGACGTCACCCAAACGGTTAACGGTTACAACAACAACCCCTGAGTTTCTCGGCGTTTCTTAAGACAAACGAAACGGAACCTTCAGGTTTTGGCATGCCTTATGACGTGCCAAGTTGGCATGAAATATGGACTTCTGTCATGCATCCAAGTCCGACGGGGGGTGGTGCCGATTTTTTTACTCTTTTTTTTACAGCGAAACTACAAAAAATGGGTCAAACGTCATTTGTCATTGTGCAACCATTTTGATCAGAGAAAAAACGCAACATTTTTTTGCCTCGGGCCAGACTTACATCTATGCTGATCACGTTCCGGCAGACCGGAATCGTGGCCTCCATGACGACACCTTTTTTTGGGCACCACCAACTTTGAAGCTTCTCATTACTTTTTGAACAGCCCTCGTTTCGCGGCGATAAAACATTTTTATTTTCTTTCATTCATTACTAATTCAATGAAAAAACAAAATTCAAATCAATCTTTTTGCGTTTTCAAACGAGAATTTTTTTTATATGAAAAGGTCACAAAAACAGCAATCTGAAGGAGAATTAAGGTCTTTAAATTCTTAAAGAAATTTTCGTAACTTGGAAATTGCCGATGATCCCAAACTCTTTATATATCATGGAGGAGTACATCAAATCAATAAATTTAAATTTTCATTAAATTACCCTTAACAGCAAAGAAGTTTTCTCACTAGATTCCATTTCAAGAGCAACACTTTCTAGGGCAGTTACTTGATAAAATGTAGCAGTTGTGCTGAAACTTAAATATATTGTGGATGAACATTTAGAACTGATAAATATATTATTTGGTGGTTGTATGTTACAAAGGGTAAGAGAGTATCATAGAAGAGATTTTTATCCAACTGGCTGCTGAAGTCAAATAGCTATGTGTTTCCTCTGAATTTTACATATTATATGGAGGACAGTCAAAAACACTACTTGTAAATTTTGGCCATCACAAACAAAGAAGTTATCCCACAATTCTTTTTTTTTAGGAGCAATCGTCTCTATGGAAAGTAGTCGATAAATGCGCGGTAAGCGGGAAATAAAAATTTATGTTATAGCTGACCATAAAAAAGACACCTGTGTTTCAGCTCTTTACCATTTAAGCCGTGGCCACCAGAATTAAGTCAAATTTACAAACTTTAGGGGTCTCTTGCCATGGGTTTATCTACAACGAAAATTCCGAAAAATTATGGAAATTAAGTTTTTTGTGTCAAACTGTCAGAATCCGTAGGGATATTTTGCAATTTCCAGAATTTTTAAAATCTGGACCAGTCTAAGCTCCATACAAGCATATTAATGAGTAAGAAAAGAAATTGTTTACTATTGGTTACTAAAAATCTGATACACTTTTTAGGTTTCGAATTAAAATACAAATCATGATGGCAACTTAAAATCGCAAATTTGTTCATCAAAATAATTTTTTTATTGAAAACCATGCCTTTTTTATAAACAACTCATGGCAACTGAAAGGGAATATAATGGTTAGGTTGGGTTGCGATGGCTGAGAGCGACAAGTCGCTCTCCAACTTAGGCCTCATGGGCCCGTTGCGATCCCATATATTCCCTGTTAAACCCTTTAATCCCGAGGGGGGTCAATACTGAACCATTGTGTGGACAGAATAAAGTGCATTAGAGCTAGGATCTCTATCTCGGACATCTCCGACAGATTGGTAAAGAAAGGTTGACCTAGGATTCTAAGTCTCCTCCTGCTCAGAGCGGGGCAGTGGCACAGAAGGTGTTGTACCGTTTCCTTCTCTTCTTCATATCTACAACTACCACAGAAGTCATGGTGTGCTATGCCTAGGCGTACTGCGTGTCTGACAATAGGACAGTGACCCGTTAGGGCACCTACCAGAAGCGCTATGTGTTCCCTTCTGTAACGCAAACGTGTGTTAGCGCGTTTTAGGTTGAATGTTGGCCACGTAAGTTTTGGTACTGAACACGAGGAAAGGGTTTTCCACCTGTCATTAGCAAGACGTAGTGTTTCGTATATTATATGAAGCTTGTAGGTAGCTATAGGTATCCCTATCGTGCTCTTTCCTGAAAGGAGCTCGATGGTAGTGCCTAGTCTGGCCAGTTTGTCCGCAGACTCGTTTCCATCTATGTTTCGTTGTTCAGGCACGCATATCAGGTGAATACTGAAGTGTCGGCCAATCTCGTTAAGGGATAAGCGACATTCAGTTAGCGTTTTAGAGTTATTTGTGTGTGAGCCAAGTACCTTCAGGGCCGCTTGACTATCCGAGTAGATAAATACGATTCCTTCCTTGGCTGTAAGTGTGCTGAGGTAGGTGGCAGCTTCCTGGATGGCTACCACCACTGCTTGGTACACACTGCAGTGGTCAGGAAGGCGGAACGATAGGTTTAGGTCTAGATTGGGGGAAAAAACACCCCCTCCTACTTTTTCGTCGAACTTAGAGCCATCTGTGTAGATATTGATGGCGCTAGCTCTGCTATGAGGAAGGTTTTCCCAATCGGTTCGGCTGGGGATGTAGACGTCGTAGGAATTGCCGAACGAAGTTCGGGGTATACAGTAGTCCGTATTTGACGGTATACCTGCTTGGTGGCTAAGTATTGTAGAGTGTCCGGAATTACCCCCGTCCCAGGTATCGGATTCTCGTAGTCTGTGTGGTTCGGAGAGCGCCGCTCATACATATTTCAGCGCTTCTCTGTACTTTGTTTAGGTTGTTCAGGACGTATTGTTTCCCGTATAAAAGTATTGGGCGTACCACGGCTGTGTAGAGCCAGTGTACTATATATGGGGAAAATCCCCACTTCCGGCCTATAGCCTTTATGCATGAGAAAAGAGCAGTTGTTGCCTTATTTATGCGGTCAGTTATGTTGTCATTCCAGAGTAGCTTCCTATCTAAAACGACTCCCAAGTATTTGGCATTGTACCCAAAATGTAGGCTCATTCCGTTGATTTTAGGAGGGAATGAGATTGGTAATTTTGTACCTCCTGCTGAAGAGTACTAGTTCCGTTTTGTCTGGATTTACGCCAAGACCGCAAGTTGTCGTCCACTGAGCTAGTGTTGTCAGTCCGAAATCAAATTAAAAAATGAATGCTTAAGAATGAAGTGCTTAAGTAAGCATTGAGACTCTACGATTCCTTTCTACAGATTCTTTTCCCTCGTAAAAAAAATTCTATTTTTTAAATAAAAATTAAGTGGAAGATTTGAAGTTCCTTTCAAAAATAAGCGTTCCTTACAGAAGAAAATGATATAATTTTGTGTGATTTAAGAACGAATTATGATTAAGAGGGTACAGTTTAGCTGATCCTGTATTGATTTATGACAATATTAAAGCAGAGTTTACCAGCCATAGCCCCTGGGGGCTGAATACAATGGGGCAATTCATACCGAATGCTTGACGAAGTCACATTTTCCGTTCTCTGTTCTTAAGGAACCCTGCATTAAAGCAGCAACAGCTCTGGATTTCTCCAGGGGGGTGAAGACATTTCGCTATTTACACATATACGAACCGAACGCTTAACGAAGCTAAGAACAAGAGAGCAGACAAAAGTCAGACGCACACCAATACTCTCTCACTTTTTGGCCTCGCTCTCTCTCTGTAAGCAAAAATGTTGTGTCATAAAATTTTCATTTAGACTCACGCGCGCATCTCTAACATTGACTGACTGACTTATGCCTCGGAGTCTTGAAGAGCTCTCTGCTGGGGACGGGTGCACAAGCAAGCAGCCAGCCAGCCAGCAGTTCATGCGAATTTTTTTTGGGAATTTTCCACTGGCAGCATGAATAATTCACTTTTGGCCCAGGCAAGGCGCCCATGCGAGTGTGTGTGTGTGTGTGTCTCCAATAAGAAATTGCATGCACGTACTTCTACGTCTGGTGCTGCTGCTGCTGCCTTGCACACCTTCCATTGAAGAGAACTATTTTCAATTCGTAGACCTGTGGGGGAGGGAGGGAGGGAGGCAGAGAGAGAAGAAGTGTGGAGTAGCGCGCCGGCGCAGCAGCAGCAGCAGCAGAAACTGGTTTTTTGAAGACGACGCCGACGCCACCGCCGCCGCCGCCACTTGTTGCTCTCCTCAAAGAGCAAGAGAGATGGAAAGATTGCAAAAAAACTTTTCCATTGATGAATTTCAACAGTTTGCAAAGTCTCCCTCCTCCCTCCCTCCCCCCTCTCGCTGCCTCCCCCCCTCCTGGATTATTCTAGAACGTTTCGTTTCACAAATTGATTTGATTTTTATTATTAGCAGCCACCGCAACAGCAATAATAATAATAATAATTATAATAAAATTCCAAAATGATTATAAATAATTAACACTTGGACACATACACCATAACAAAATAAAAGTTGATGTTGTTTCACTTTGTATATATATAAATATATATAAACCCGGGGGGGTGGGGGTGTGTGCTCTATGAAGAGCTGATAAAAAAAAAGACGAGCGAAACGAAGTAAACGATTAAACGAACGACGAAAGTACGCGCCTGCTCGGTAGATTCAACACGAGTGAACTAAACACACACTTTGGGGCTCGGCGGCGGCACAGGCGAAGCATCCACGCCAGCTGCGACGCTAGCGCCACATATATATATATACATACATATATGCGTAAGTATCTATGTATGTGTTTGTGTGCTTTTTATTTTAGCCCATGGGGCCTGGTTGGTGGCGGAGCATTGAACGCTTGTCGATCCCAGAGAGAGAAAGAGAGCAAGCTTTTGGGCTGCTCTCTGTTAAGAATTTCTAGTGGCGAAAGCTTTTTTGTTTAACGGCCTGCGTGTGTGGGTGGGTAACCCAAAATTAGGTAACAGCGCAATGAGTCAACACTCTGCTGTAAGAATTTTAAGTGTTTAGCCTGAAAGTATGCTTCGATTTGTAGCTTACCCCTTGCCAAATGTAGGGAGTATTTACAGAGTGAGTGGAACTTACCTGAAAAGAGAAAGAGAGAGAGAGAGAGAATTAAAATTAGCCACAATTCATTCCACAGTGGGGCAAGAACACTAAACACTAACTGTTGACTGTCTGCACAAACTGCCTGTCGATGGGCTTCATCGAACCCACGGTCAACACATGATTGGCAGCCC